>JAMKCH010039747.1:0-13883 GCA_023653785.1 Ophioderma brevispina
CTTTGGAAGCACCAGTAGTACATGTCTAGTTGATTTTTAATTATGGGAAATCAATATATAGTCAAGAAATTTTTAATTGTCATGTAAAGTTGTCTGGTGATACTATTTAACATCAGAATGTTTTAATCCACAATACCATAAATTATGATCTGCAGACAATTTCAGAAAACTTTAACCCCTCTTTTCTCAAAACTAGTATTCTGTGACTTAAAGTACTTCTTCCACTACAGTCTTCAATTTAGCTATTTTCGTATGACTTCTTTTGGACCCCCTCCCCATTTTGTTGGCCCCCCATTTTACATGACTGATGAACTAGTAATATTGAACAATGAAAAAAATGGCCTACATAATATATGACAATCAGAAAAATGGCCCTTTACAATGTCGGATATGGCAGCTATATTACTTCGCGAGTAAACATTCTACTTAGTTTGCTGGGCTTAGTTGCACCATTTTCTTTACAAAGTACATGTACTACTTCGCAAGTGTGAGATTTTGTCCACCACTCATGCTCCTGGAGCATGGGCTGTGGCAACCGTTCCAGAGCGGAGCTATTCATTATATTGATTGCTGACCACAATAGCAGAAGCGATTTATTCCGTAAATGTTATCAAGGATTAGAATTGCAAATATAGTGAATGCTACCATAGGGACGATGCTGTAAAAAATACTGCCCTCGCGTGGTGGCAAATGATGCGTAATGAACTATTTTCTAGATATTTTGTAAATCAGTACAGAGTTGCTATGTAACTGCATACAGTGGGGCAATTAGTTTGAGCAGTTAGATACCAATCCGCAATCCATAATGCTCTGATAAATTGACATAACTTGTTAAATCTTGTGTATGTTACAATGACATCAATGTAACAAACATTATATTTGTACATGGACAATTACATAATTTACGTATTCATGAATGCATGTTATGACAGCATTTAATCAAGTACTTATATTGCTCAAGTTTATAATCTTTTTAATTGACATCTAACTTCCAAATGTGCATAGAATTACTAATATAAAGTGTTTGAATAGTAGATAGTGTATGTTACGGTGTCATGAATGTAAGTCTCCGAAACTACAATGTTTTTTCTTTTAAATTACAAAATTCTATCAAACATCAATGAAGTATGCTGATTGGATGATACGAACAAAGTAATAGTAGAGGTGGGCTATAGAAGGTCAATGTTTCATATCACTTCGAACACAGGCTCATTTGATGACTTTAATCACCCTGATCCCACTTTCGAAGAAAAAAATGAAAAAAGTGCGAAAACCAGGGTGCCCCATCGAAAAATCCAAAATGGCCGCCAAATTGTCAAAAATGATTATTTTTTGTTCAATTTGCTTAATTTTGGTGGCAATACCCATGTTTTGGGGTATTAGGAATCCTACTATGCAACTTTCATCTCACCATAGCCTTTTGTTTTCTCGAAAATGCCCTTTTTGCTTAAAATTGAGCTCTGAGGGCGCTTTCCCATAAAATATGCATCCGATTGATAATGGTAATTTTAACATTCAAAAAGTTGAAGAGTTTTATTCTGAACACTTGCAGAAAATTTGACTTGCATGGTGTTTGCGGTTTTACAACTGTAGGCTTATTAATGTCATAAAAATGCCCTCCATTGAAACCCACACGTAAGAAAGTTCGTTGACCCCTGTATATTCCAATGAGAGTGTTTTCATCAAATTTTAAATTGATGCACAGGAATATGGTTAGTCTTACACAGCTCTAATCTTCAGGAAATGATGAATCAACAATTCTGATGATGACCCACCGGTTAAAATTTAAAACTTTCGATATGATGTGTACTTTTTGGGAAAGCGCCCTCGCCGTCCAATTTTAAGCTAAAACTGCAATATCGAGAAAACGAAAAGTTGTGGTGAGATGGAAGTTGCATAGAATGATTCCTTGTAGGTCAAAACATCGGTATTGCCACAAAAATGAAGGTGATTAAACAAAAGCTTATCAAGTTATGGTCAAAAATATGATTTTTGGCCAATATGGCGGCCATTTTGGATTTTTCCCTGGGACACCCTGGTTTTCCCACTTTTTAAATGTTTTTCATCGAAAATGGGATAAGCATCATTAAAGTCATCGTTCTAGCCTGTGTTCGAAGTGATCTGAAACTATGACCCAAATATGACCCTCTATAGCCCACCTCTAGTAAGTCCATTCTATGTTCATCATGACATATTTCAGGATATATGCTTTTAAAAGTTCGCGTCATGTAACTAACATAATTTGTCTTGAAAAATGCACATCAACACCACATTACAGTTAAAATTTATCAAGCCCTTATCATTTTCATTTGTAAGTAGGTGGTCTTCATTTATTGTTAAAAAATGTAGCCGAAAATGACAGATCTAATTTCATGACACCAAGACCCCACTATGGTTGTATCATATTGTTGCACTTATGGCACTTGCACGGCATGAAATATATTAAGGGTTAACATTTTGACCACAGACACACAGATACACACACAGACATACGACCAGAATAATCCATATGTGCCTTCTGCAATTCTTGCAGACGACACAAAACAGTTTTGTAGTTTTGGCAAAAGTTGTAGGGTAGGAGACTGCATATACATGTGCAGCTATGCAAAACTTAAAAACTTGTGTTTTGTGTTAATGGTATAATATGCCTCTAAACAATTTGAATTGTTATACTGTATTGACAATTGTTGTATTCAATAAAATTAAGACAATGAAAGTGAATTGCAAGTTACATAGTTGTGAATCATAGATATTTGCATTAAAATTGCCAATGAGATTATTTCAGATGTGCATAATTACTTTGGTATCAATTCTGAATCAACAGTTTATTTTACAGAATAAGACATGTATATTGAAAGTAAAATGTGGCACAAAGTGGCACACTTATGATATACTTATATTTGTACATGTGAATTTTTATATTTATTATTTTCACAAGTTTTAATTTTGTTCAAACTGCTTTCATTGTAGCTAACTTTCCATAAGGACAAAGACATTCCAAACGAAATCAATCAGTGGGCTTTGGAACTGGAGAGGATATATGCTTCTGGGGATGAAGATCAACATTATACTACAATGCAGGGAGAAGAATGTGTTGGGTATGTTCTCAACATGGATGCAACCAACATGTTGATGGACAACATCAAAAACATTCCCTGACAAAGTTATACCAGGTGTAACTCTGCATAATAGATTTGCCTCTGGTAAGTACATTTCGATGCTTGAATCAATATCTCAGCACACATGCATGCCAAAGATGGAATTTTTCACATTAGGCGACGAAAAAAGAAAACCCTGTTTTATGGGCGAGCGGACCTTTCGAATAGGGTCGGGCGGGCGGGCGAATTTTTTCTTTTATTTTCTTTTCTGGAGCTCAAAATTTGCCTAAAATAGCCTCAAAATCTGAAAAATCAAGAAAAAAAATTACAAATTCTTTACAAAAATTGCCAAAATTGATCAATTTGGGCTAAAAACAGGCTGATTTTACATGATTTTTAGAAAAACTAAAAATAAATTCTACAAAACTGAAAAATCAGGGTCGGTTGGGCCCGTAAAATGTTTTTTTTATTTTCGTCGCCTTATGTATGAATTTTTATATTTATTATTTTCACTAGTTTTAATTTTGTTTAACCTGCTTTCATTGTAGCTAATTTTCCCTAAGGAAAAGACACCATTCCAAAAGAAATCAACCAGTGGGCTTTGGAACTCGAGAGGATAAATCGTTGTGAGAGTACAAGAAGATCATTAAGTGTAAAGCTGCCCATTTTGATACATCTGTGTGCTGCTTTGTATTAGGGCCTAAATTTATCTCCTGAGCGAGTCAGTAGATCTTGAAATGGTTCTCAGATGATTGGGTCACCTGAAAAGAACCCACTTTAAGAAGCCAATAACTAAAGACATGGAATATATCGTTACGTTTGCAGGGAATTTCTTGACAAACTGGCGCTATTGTACTTATGACTTCTTGCAATCACATGATATGATGATTGCTGGGGAAGAAGATCACATTCCTGCCTAAATGCAGGGGGAAGAAATGTGTTGGGTATGATCTCAAAATGGATGCAGCCAACATGTCAATGGACAACATTAAAACATTCCCTGACAAAGTCCATACCAGGAATAAACCTCAGTGCAATGATAGATTGCCTGGGTTAAGCACATGTTTGAGGCTTGTTCCAGGGGCATCAAACAGTGGGGGGTAAATTTCTTTTTGACATGGGGGGGGATGGGTTTGTGAAAATTTTAAATGAAACAGCGTTTGCTGAAAAGATCCATTACTACCAATGTGCGCGCAAAGGCGGATAACAAATTTGCCATTTAGAAAGCTAATATCGTTAAAATGCTTGTAATTAAAACAAATGAGCGCAAAGCTGCGCGGAAAGGAATTTACATTTTTAAAACTACAGTCCACCGCGTTATCGAGAAAGTCGGGACCGGCGACATACGGATATGCAATTGGCCGGGATATGCGATTTGGCTCCGGATATGCGATTGTGCTCCCAAAACACAGGCTAAAGAGTGAAGTCATTAGGGATAAGTATTGTGACAACAAGTATTTATACATTGCTATGACAACTGTAAACAAATTGTGAGTTATAAATGAAATGAAATGGAAATAGTGAGAAAGAAAACAGAAATTATACAACTTGTTTAAAAAAAAAAGTGTTTATTTCAATTATTGCTATAGCTAATTCGATATCTGGGCCTAGGATCGATTGTCTGTCACAAAGTTCCTGACCTGGCTGAATGGCCGATCGTTGCCTATAAATTTTACTGGCGGCCACGGGTACGCACGGAAACCGATGGACATTTACACGGCATTCGGTAACAGTTCCCAGCCCCACAAGACCAAGAGAGAGATTTTAAATCACCAAACAAGGATATAACACCCTGTTAAAAAAAACAAATTCCAATTATACGGGCCGTGCTTACGAAAGCTGAAACAATGTGCAAAAAGTTGGAAGCTGAGAAGGGAAGATCAAGTTTTGTGTCAATGTGCTAATGCTACCGGGGTTGGAAAGGTTGTTTCTAGATATGAGTCGCACGTAGAAAGAATTTTAATTAAAACTTTGTTTTGGTTTGGAAAAAAAAGTCTGTAGTGTTATTATTTGCTTTTCATTATCCATTTTTATTTTTGATGCTCATATCGGTCAATTTATAGTGTGCTTAGATTTCCGGCACAATCAGTGTTTGTGTATGGAGCGAGAACCAGAGAACTATGCTGCCATTGGGCCCGTTGTTCGGGCCGAAAAGTTTTGATTATGCATTTTTACCACGGTCATGGTGGCCAGTTATGATTTTTGAGGGATGTATTTCGATATACCTCGTTGACAGTGATGATCTTCCACAGAAACGAACCCAATAAAGTATGTGGGAAACATTATTTCCACGGTAAGTCAATATAGGCTATAGTTTGCAAGTTCAACGGAAAAAATAGGTGGTTAAATAAATAATCTTAAAAACTAGAAAAAATACACCCATGCAGGCGCAATCGGCCGCCAGTAGGACGGGCCGGATAATCGAAGGATCCGGATAAATGGTGGCTGGATAAACGAGGGGTTGGACTGTTATTATGGTAAAAATATGAAGTATTTTTGGTCAAAAACACCATGAAGGCATACCTCATCAAAATATTGGGGGGATAGATACCCCATCTCCCCGGGATTTACGCTATGGCATTAAAAACTCTCCAGCGCCCACATTGCTTTATTATGTCTAATTCCACTCTCAGAATGTAAAAAAATACATCGGTCCTCGGACCTGCTCTGTGCTCGCCTTGCCGTCGCCTGGTTAGTGAATGATAGACCTAACATGCCTTGACCTTGATATGTGAACTTTGACCTTGAATGTGACCTTTTACCTTGATATGTGGACCTTTGACATCATCAACAACATGAAGGGATACCATGTGCACCATGATTCAAGTTTGGTTCCATTGAACTCACTTTTCATTGAAGGTCAAATTTACATTTTCAGCCTATTTTGACAACTGACCTCACATTACCTTGCCCTTGGCATGTGACCTTGACCTCTATCAACAAGTGGGGGAGCCATTGTTGCACATGTGACCCAGTTTGGTTTAAATCATCAAAGTATGTGGATATTACATGCAAATGCTTAACCCTGTTTCACAAAAGGACTCAAACAGACATAATCAACAACAGACAACTACAGTGGACAAAGTGAGTGATCCCTATGTGTCTCCTGCCTTAGGGCAGGCGACACAAAACCAACCTATAATCAACCTGGTAGAGGACAAAATATATATGAAATTTTTTTTTAAAAGGAAATTCATTAAATGGATTATTCCTATTTTAGTGGTCAAGATTTTCTTGCACTCGGTTAGTGCTATAATCAGGCCGCAAAATAACCGAAGTAAAGGCACCGAAGGCAATTGCCTTCGGTCCCTTACTAGTGCCTTGATGCCCTAAATTTTTGCCATTGCCTTGATTTGCCACTTCACAAAAATGAAAACTGCCTTGAAATTGGCAGGCCTTAAATCTATTTTTGCACCCTGGCCGATACTTATTTTTTCAATGTTGATGCTCATTTTACATTTGAAAATTTTGGGGAGTACAGAGGAGACAATTGTTTCTCAATAGAAATTGATGGGGATTTGTTTTCTTTGTTTAGGAGTGGAACTGCTGCAGCTGCAAAAGGCTACTTGGCATTTACGGCAGCATTAAATATCAGTGCCAAAACACAACGATTACATAAGTTGTGTTTGCGACGTAAAGCGCATTACAAGGAGGTTGAAGGAACATATGCACAGAAGGTTGACCGTATACAAAGAATCTGGCAACGGTATTTAATATCATGTGGAGTTGAAGGAGCAGCTTGTTGGATGTACGATTAGTTACTAGGTGAGGGTGGGGCTGATATGGATTATATCTGTCGAGGCACTTGTATTAGGCGAGGGTGCAGCTAGGAGGCTACTATAGTCCTGGAAAGATATAATCCTTATCAGCCCCAAATAACAAAATATTTATCATAACACCAAAACCCAATAAAACCACAAAAAGAGGCTTATATATGTTAAAAAGAAACATACGAAGAAATTCAAAAAACCGACCTTTCCTGTGAATAGAAGATGCACTGTGTTTAAAGTATTAGGTTGCGAAAATTTACAGGACATAGATCATTATAAATGATTGCCAATCAAAATCAGCACGGATTGAGTCATTATGTGGTTTCCTAATTTTTTCATTGCACACTGCCCTCTAGTTGATATGGCTTTATACGGACCTCTGCTGTTGTTGTACCTTCGATACGTCATAGATTATTAATAAGGGAGGATCCGTATCCCCGTGTTGAAGAATAGGAAGCATCGTTACCGTGTTTTGAAAATTTTATAAATATTCATTACGGTAATCCATTCGAAACTTGCATGCGTACGCGCATGGCCGTGTAACCTAGTTGACCTCGAAACGGTACATCGTTCTATGCAATTAGTGAATAGTATAATAATTGGTACACAAGATTATGGAAAATGCAGGGAATATATGGAATTATTGGTACACACACGCTATGGAAATAAGTACGCATTGCGGAAAAAGATGGTTACGGCTTTTGCGTTGGCGTTCGCCCCGTCTTATGTTATATTGAAGTCTGTGGTTAGTACGTAACCAGACAATGAGCAATACTGATAACTTCGATTAGGGCATTCAGGACTGAGAATCAATTAACTTGTGTGTTGGTTGGTTTACAACCAAATGGGGCTTCTAAATGACACTGGACTGGTCGTTAGGTAACACTTGAACAGGCAGGCTAATGAGAGGAAAAGCGAGAAAAATCGAATGGTGGAAATTTGGTGTAGTCCGAATTGATTATCACTAGTTATACTCCCAATGATGCGTTGAGAATAGTTATAATGTCCAGTGAAATTAAGTGACCGAGTCTGATTTCATACTGTTCAAATTTTGATTACCAGGCAATATCTCCTTATTTTAACCAAGAATGTGCAAAATGCTAATAAAATACTGTTTTATCTGAATCTTGGTACACCCATCACAATCATGTCCATGACATGACGATTATTGGCAAAATTCGCTATATGGGGCGAACATCACCACATTGACAAATCGCAATTTGGGGGCCAAAATTGGTTGTACAATCTCACAAAAAATTTTTGATTATTTCCCCCACCCCCCAGAACGTCACTTTTGCCCCAAAATTTCACGTTCCCACAGAAAAGAGGTCTGGTGCCGCCACTGATTGTATGTCAAGTCAATGTGGACTTCTTAACATAAAATCATAAGACAAAGGATGATGGACATGAGTTAATCTCATAAGAACCATCCCATTCTTTTGGCTGATAACCTAGGTGCTCGCAAGGAAATGTGTTGGGGGGTGGGAGTGGACTAAATTCTCGCAAATTCAGTTGTCAAAACTGTGTTGCCATTGATTTGTTTTATTTTGGTTTTGTCAAAATAAAGAGACTCTTAAAGAGCTGCAATTCTGAAGAAAGAATGGCGATTGTTCCTTCGCCTGTTGGATGTAACCGAAATTGCACGCGTCCAATTGTTACCCGAGCTTGTTTGCAATTGGTAGATTTCTTGAGAGCGTTTTTACTAATGCAATGCCTTTTCCTACAAAATGGATTTAAAAGTGCACTACCCTCATTCATATCCTGAATACTACTCCATTTGGGCCACTCGTCTATTTTTGGACATAACGCGTTGAATGGAAGCAAACGACTACAAGGAAGTCTCCAGCCCCACAAAAACAGCACAATGTGTGCAAAACAACTGCTCTACCGCGGGTTTGGTACATTTATACTGACCCCACTTTGCCTGCCACGACCAGAATTCAGCAGCCTTTAACGGAAAAAGCACAAATCACATGCACTTTATTCCGTAAAGGCTGCTGAATTCTGATGCATGTCAGGCAAAGTGGGGTCATTACATGTACAACCCTCTAGCGCATTCATTATCTGGGATTACTACTTTGAATTTTTGGGCCACTGTCCCACACTTGACATACACTGAAGGCTAAGCACAATTACTTCAAGGAAGTCTCCACACCCACAAACCGGAAAAATTAATGTGTGGCAAACACTTTGCTCATAGACAAGATTTCCTCATTCATGATCCTAATTACTACTAATTGATACTTGGACATTACACTATGAAGGGACACAAGCTACGTCAAGAAAAACTCCAACCCACAAGAAACAGGTCAGAGGGTGTTTGAATCAATCCCATGATGCAATTGCATGGGCCTATACTGTAACTGTACAAAACTTATGTCATTACTTAGGATAAAAGTTGTTCCAAAAGTTTAACACAGGACATGTCATAATCGTGCTAAAAATTCTAAGTACTACTGCTTTGTTGTGCGAAAATGAGCATAGAAGTCATGATTTTTATGTGGTTAAGATAGGATTTTTTGTGGGATCACCTTTTGAGGTGAAATTTCCCAAAACTGGTGCAATGTGGGGAATTGACTCAATACACCCTCTGAGAACAGTAAAATATGTCAAAACACTTGCTCATAGGCATGAATTAATGCAGGCTTCATTCAGAATCCTCTCAAGACTTCCTTGGTCAATTGGATGTCACTCAAAAGAAAATTGTATCCAGTAAGACACTTGCCATTGGAGGTAAAAATTTCTACTTCCACTTGGAAGGCCACCAAAACTGTCTTCCAATGCTCACAGGTTAATGGCAACTTGGTATGTGACGGGTTTGGCGTGATTGTGGAAAATATACGGCTACCATAAGTGTTTCATTATATAAAATATTGGATTTTGCCTTTATTAGGCTGCTTTTGGTCTTATTACTTGTCGGGTTTTACATACCTATTCTTGTTTACAGACATGCATAAACCTGATTTTGTTTGCAATCACCAATAGTGCCTTTAAATGTGATGCAAAATGGCTGCATTATTATTCCTGGCTCCTCAAACATCTTTTTGTTTTTTTTTCTTAAATTTATTTACTTTTTTTATTTAGCTGACTACCTGACTGGGGAAAAGAGGGTGCAGGAGAAACTTCTAATTGAGCTGTTAGAGGAAATCATCCCATAAAAGAGTCTCAAGAGATGCATGTCGAGCCAATTCCTGTGCCACCACCAGCCAAGAAGCAACAGACCTTGGAGCCTTTCCTCGACAACAAGCAAGCCCACCAGATCTATAATGACCAAAGAACAGACAGGTTTCGACAAGGATGACAAGTGAGTTCAGAGCTACTGGCATTGACCACTGACTTGACCGCCCCACCCCTTATCAATGAAAACATGACATTTGACAGATTTAATTGGTATGGTTCAATTTTGCTCATCTGTCACAAAATATTGTGTGGTTCATGATGAAATGGTAAATCATATCTCGAACAATTGATAGCCCTTTTAACTGCTACAAACCAATGTTTGTCCACAAAGATTCAGATGTGTGGACTTTTTTCTTTGTGCTCACTAAAACTTGATACACCCACATTTTCACAATACAAGGAGCAACCTTAAAGGTCTTGTGGGTTTCTTAAGACTAGTTTTGCGCATAGTCTTGAATGACTTCAAAGGTGTCCACCATGCGATACATAGCTCGGCTTTGTCTCATTGTTTCTTATTTTTAATTTTATTTTTCTATCACTGGTTGATAACAGATTGGAATCTTGTGGTGACGATACAGCTGATATTAGCAACCAGCCACTTGGGAATTCCACCATAGAGGTGCACAGACACTACATGAAAATGTGGCCGAAAAAAAAAAAACAAAAAAAAAAAAAATAATGAGGTAGGTTGGGC
Organism: Ophioderma brevispina; assembly: GCA_023653785.1. Classification (NCBI taxonomy): domain Eukaryota; kingdom Metazoa; phylum Echinodermata; class Ophiuroidea; order Amphilepidida; family Ophiodermatidae; genus Ophioderma; species Ophioderma brevispina. The sequence continues at coordinate 10,743 of JAMKCH010039747.1, forward strand.
AATACCAAAAAATTAGGGGTCATTTTGTGATCCTAGCATCCTCTTCTGACTTCCCTAAGCACAGCATCATGATTCTCTCATTCCCAATTGTACTGCGACCTAATAGTGAATTTGAGAGAAATTTCACAGCAAGGTGCTAATTGGGTACCATGGATACAATTATAACATGACAATGCACTATCACAAAGGAAATGTTGTGAAATAACCTTTTTTGAGAATATCGAGTGAACTGTAAACGGGTGCTGGGATCAAGAAATGTCATTTTGATTATTTGATAGTATATTCAAAGTAGTTTCATAGCATACCTTGACCACAATCCCATCCTCTAAATTTTGACGTTACGCATTTCAATTTTTTTCGAAATTGGGAGCTAAAACAATATTTTGTAAGCCCATATAATGAATACTATGCAACGCATATATGGTCAACCAAATATGGCCCATTTTTGCTCATACAACATCCAAACCAACATCATTAGCACTAAGATTTCAAGGAATAAATGGGAAAAAATAGTACCTTTCTTCAAAAATGTTAACCCTTCCGGTAAAATCTTGGATCCCTGGTAATTAGGCTATTAGTGATCGGTCATGGCCCTTTTGACTGAAATATAAAAAAGTATGGTCTAAATCTAATAGTGTTAAAGTGTGCTATACAGTTTGATGGCACCTCACACTGGTCAAAAAAGGTAAAATTAAAAATGAAGATGGGGCAGTATTAGTTGTGGTCATTTCTTTCTGGGGTCTGGCATTAGCAGCAAAAGATCCTATCTCTCTGTTACTATTTTATGTAGATGCGCACAATTCATAACTTTTCTCCATGCTTTTCAGTAGTGCTTGTAATCGATAAACTTTTGTGTATCGATATGTCGGAAGAACAAACTTTGACATGTCGATAACATTATCGATAATCATATGTAAAATAAACAACGTTCAATATCCTCTTCATCCTTGTGCAAACTGCACTAATGCAACCGCATCCCAAGTCCCGTGCGTGCACCGCATCGTAAAAACAGGCTAGTTATACATCCGTTTATTTCACAAAACAGCAAACCACATAATTACTTGATGAGGCATGGCAGAATTTATAGCTCCTTGGGTTTTTGAAATTACATTAAATTTGTCAAAAATAAACTTACAATATTAGCAATTATCGGGGCACTGACACCCCTGGTGAATGTACTAAAATCGCGGGACTCTCCATTCATAAATTGCAAGTCCTTTGAAGTGTGCTGCCGTACCATGTTAGCCAATCAGAAAAAATCATTTATCGTCCATAAATTACAGCTTAGCCAATCAGTAAATGTGAACATGATCCCGTGACCTCAATCTGTAACACATTTTGTCCCTTTGATGCGCAGAAAATGGCGGTCATAACTGAGAACTCGTCTGCTGCGCATCTGTACAAACCCTATGGAGAAGTTGATGCACTGAAATGACGCTATAATTTACACGCAACTTCCCTAACAATTTCTTTTCACCTTTCCAAAATAAAAAACTTGTTAGATTTTTGTAGCGAATGTTTTCTGTTGATCAGTAGAGGTTTCAGATATTTTTTTCCAAACGAAAGCTGTGTTTCGTAAATTCGTAGCGATGTGTGAAGTCTACACAAAGCCAATGTTTTTCACAGCTGCTAAGTACAAGTTACAGCTTACGCTAATCTAAATTGCAATTGCATGCAATGGTCACGTTAGTTGATATGAACGCCGAAATTGTCCGTCATGTTTGTGTGCTAATAGTAAAAACGTAAGAATTTTCAAAAGTCCGCTGCCGAGCTTTATTTCAGTGATACTGTGATACATTGTATACACTGATTGGTGACCAATAAATTAAAAATAATCAAGCAGGAAGAATAGGCAATTTCATTGTCTGATCAGGTGAGTTGTCAAGCATTTTTGACATTTGCCTTTGATGTCGTTTAATATCGATACTACCATTTTGTGTATCGACATGTCGGAAGTTTTAAAAATATAGCGACAATCGATACTTGCGACAATCGATCACAGCACTACTTTTCAGTTTTGTTTTATTGATTTCTGTAGGAGTTTCCACTGGAGTCATCTGTTATAGCTGAAGCAAACTCCTACTCCTTTTAAGAATCACAGTTCAATGGTGTTGCCTATAAGATAGTGCCTGGTTCCTCCTTGCGCCAATGCCCAAAACTTGTTGACCACCGAGGCTACTCATATACAAAGAAGAGTAATCAACCACCCACTAACTGGCGCTGCACCAAACGTAGCCCCACACCAGCTGTAAGGCTGGGGTATGCCAGAATGGTGATACTTTCACATCAAAAGAACACGAACATAATCATCCTCCTGTTTATGATGATATTATAATGGAGATGCCAGCAAATGCCAAAGACAAGGCAGAACAAAGTCCATTTGATTCAGCTGCAGAAATCGCTGAGAGGGCAATGATGCAAGCACTAGAGGAAAATCCCCTTCCATTACCCAGCTTACCAAGCGTGGAAAACATGGCACGACCACTGAATAGGGCTAGGGAGAAAAATAGACCAAAGCAGCCAAGGGAGCTGGATTTCAACCTTGACATAACACACATACCCAGCCAGTTCTTGCGAGGGGACACCATGGTGAACAGCAGGAGGCATTAGGTGTTTGCGACAAAGCAGCAAATTTATTTCCTTGCACTTGCCAAGAGATGGTATATTGATGCTACATTCAAGGTAACTAGAATCGTCTGTACACAAGACATTTAGGTGTGTTGTTTGCTTTGACCGAGGGATTCCAAATTAAATAATAAGTTCCATATTATGGGTTGTTTTACAATGAAAGAACCTTACGGCTGAACACTAGAACCGTGTTTCTACTGAGCAGTGATTTGCGGCAAATACCGAAAATGACGCTTATGCCGGGTGACGGCTCCCAGTAGAAACGGGACGGGTTAATGATGAAATTTTTGTGAACGTTTTCCGCATTTGCCTCTCTCCGTGATCCACCAAAATAGATGATGTCTCAAAATACCGGACCACAACTGCAGTAGAAACGTGCCGCGCACAAATTTACCGCATTCACTGGAAATTGAGAGCTGACAAGTCACGATTGCTCAACCCCGGAAGTAGTCAAATGACCCACTCTTTCATGAGATAAATTCACATGGGGATAATGAATGTTGGGAAAATCAG
>JAMKCH010039748.1:0-26867 GCA_023653785.1 Ophioderma brevispina
TCAAACTCCCATATAAAGTTCTTCGTAATCCTGTAGATGTAGTTATAAAACGTCAACCACCCGTCGCAACATCCCGTATTCGTATTTTCTTATTAATCGCAGTTTGCAGCATATGGCTTAGGCCTAATCGTTCCTATTTTCTAAATATTAAAACGCAATATTTTTCACCGGAATTTCCATGTATGCTTGTGTTTCTTATCAAATCTATGTGGCAGGTGGTTAACCGTAGTATCCATACGGACAAGCGAAATACCATCCGTTTCTTTCTTTCCCCACCCGGTTTGCACTATAATAACTTAGGAGCATGTTTTTGGTCGTTCCGCATATAACATGTATAGCGTCTTACGCGTAATCGCGTTGGCACGCGTTCGCGTGCACCTTTCATGCGTTTTGGCGCAATATGGATCAAAATTGGCGGAGCCTTGCGAACACTCATACACACATCAAAAATTTAGCCAATGATGGTATGACTAGCGGGAGGCCCGCGCTTCGCGGGGGCTCCGATTAGTGAGTGAACGGGAGCGATCACTGACACTGAAGAGATCACTGAGGAAGTGACACACTAGCATGGCGAGACTGCACCAACCACGTATCCTTGAACTTTAGGACTCCCGAGTCGCAAATTTTGTATTTTTAACACTTTTAATACCCCAAATTCCCGTACCTATCATATCCTATAGCTCATATAGTTACCGATAGCTAAGGAAACGGAACTGAATATTTAATCCGTATAAATTTCCGTATAATTTATTTACCAATATTTTATTTTTTTCTCGTATTTTTTGAAAGAATAAAATTCATAAAAAAAAAAACGTCCAATTTTTTTTTTAAAGTACTTTTTTTTTTAATCAAAAGTAGCCTACTCCGGCCCCCGTGGGGTAAGCTGTAGTTACCGTTTTCCACATATTTTACTCATAATCCTCAAACTACCATTAAAGTTTTCGCCATGTAGATCCCCCCCCCCCCCCGTCACAAACATCCCGTAGTCGTATTTTTTATTCATCGTAGTGTGTTTGCAGCCATATCCTGTAGCTTAGGGCTAGTATAGTTCCTATTTTGTAAATATTAACACGTCAATATTTCACCCGGTAATTTTCGTATATTTTTTTTCTTTTCTGAGAAACCCTGTGGGCGTGGGTAACCCGTCATATCGTATCCATAATACGACAATCAAAGCCGGACATACCATTTCTTTCTTTCCCCACCATCGTTTGCCCTATAATGAGCCTTGTAAGATTTGCTTACCGCATATAGCGTCTTAAGCGTAACGCCCGTTGGCACGCGTAACCACCCGTCGCAACGCACACGCATACGCGCCGCTTTTTTTAGTAACGCGTACCACACAAATGGTAATTATCATAGCAACCGAGCGTGTGTATTTTCGTTGATTTTTCACGCCATTCTGAACGGATTTCGTCCAAATTATAGCGGTTTACCCGTCGGTATCTCATGCCCTTTCATGTTGAATTTGGCGCATTATGGATCGAAACTGCCGGAGCCTTATACGAAACATACCCACATACATTACATACATACATAACATACAACATTAGCCAATTATAGTGAGATAATTGTTACTTACATGTATGGCGCACATAACAGCAAAAAAAAAATTGGCTTGTTCTTTGATTTGTAAAAAATATTCTCAGACGACTTCCGTAAGTGCAACCAAGGGAAGGGGGAGGATTAATTAAATCATAACGACTTGGCCGATTCGATTAAGTCCCACGCGCAAAGCGGCCTGCGCGAAAACAAATTTCGGGGGTCCATAGAAACCCCCCCCCCCACCCGTGGCAAATTAAGTGTTAAATATCGCCTTGGATCAAATATGATTAATAGACCCAATTACGTTAATCAAATATATCGGCCTGATGTACATAATATTAGAACAATAAGATAGTCCGTTAGTTATACCTTTTTGATACTTTTTAGAAAAGGGCTCGTCGAATAAATATAGCAAGGGACCTTAATTGCCGTGTCTTTTCAAGCTTGGCTGTTTTTGAACAGATGCTGCATAGGGATATATTATATATTAAAGAGAATACCCAACAGTTGCCAGAAAATAACCTGAAAAAATGTTATAAATAATTGCGATACGATCAAACAGAATGGGCATAAGTCCTTGTTAATCGGTATAAAGCCATTATCCTGACTATCAGCGATCTTTTCAAAGTATAGACAAACGCCCCTTTCAATTGCGATTGAAGTTGATTTTTTTTGATTGTTTGCCATTGGAAATTAGTTAATGTTGAAGAAGGCCATGTAAAGCTGAAAACAGCATAGGTCTTTATAGTTAAGAAATACTGAGAAATTAAACATGCTACAGTCATCATCAAATCTACATAGTTCATCTAAAATAATTACCATCGCGCTCTTCAAGAGGGAATATGGCGACAAAAAAAGTAAAATGTTGCACAGATTTGGCAAAAAAAAAACACACCATCCGCTGTATACATGGTATATTATGGTCTATATTAGATGTATTATGCTGGTGTGTGATTGTTTAAGGTACCACCGAATTCGGCACCGAAAATCCAGATAAACAAACAACCAAAAAGGTCCCCCTCCCCGGCAAATCTTTTCCCCTCATGCAGCTCTGTTTACTCTGTATCACAGTACGGAATGAAAGAATGCTGTGCGCGCAACTGATTTGTGTTTGGTTTGGATGATTGGCTGGGTTTGGTTGGTTGGTTGTACGGTTGTTTGGTTTGGTTGTGGTTGTTTGGTTTAGTTTTGGTTCTGTGGTGTGGGTGGGTTGGTTTTGGTTGTGCGTTGGGGGTTGGTTGGTGCGTTTGGTGCGGGTGTGTGGTGTTGTTTGGATTGGTTTGGTTTAGCTTGGTTTGCCTAGCTTGGTTTGACTTACATGGTTTTTGCACAGTCGAGGACTCGTGTCTGGGCTTTGTTTCTGTTAAGGGGTTTTTCTTTCTTCTGTCAATTCCGGTCAAACTTCAATTTGCCTACAGTCAGAATAAAAATAATTTTAAAAATAGTTTTAAGAATTATTTTTGCGCAAATGTTTGCTTTGGTTAAGAAGAGGGATAAACATGCTTTCAGAAAACGTTTATTGGTGTTATTTGGACTTTGGAGGAAAAGGCCGATAGCTTATTTGGCTGAGGGGACTTAAAAATCCTGTTTGCCGATTTTGAAGCCAAAACAAAGAGATTGCATCGTTTACATTCAGTAAAAAATGGTCTTCCGCAGTTGATTTGAGTAAAAACCATTTTAACACCCAAACAAGAGAAGGGGTGGGAGTATGAATGAAGGAGTATATAACACATAATATCCGGAGATTTATAAAACAAAATGAGATGAGTGAAAAAAATGTTCAATTTCCCCAAATAAGAAAGTCAAGATAGTGGTGCATGAAGACCACAGTTTAACTTTGTTCAGCAAGATTTCTGGTTTAAACACGAATTGGGAGCAAAAGTGAAACCATGGAAAGTTTTGTATTCCGCTTTAAAAAACCAGGGCGATATGAATTTTAGTTTTAAAATCAAATTTTATTGACAGAAAACTTCAGCTTTACTTTTTCTCGCAATTTAGGACGCTGAGTATACTGTATTGTGCCAAAATAATTACCTTAGAGATGTAAACAAAAATCTCTGAGAAGTTTCATTATGTCATTGAAATGAACTGAGACATTGATATGGAGTTGATTTCAAAAAGACTCGTATGATTGAACAATGGTAATTATTGAAGATATTTAATTATAATTATGTCGATTTGTCGAGAAGAAATCGACTCCATCTGAAATTGCATGTGTCAATTGTCTTTGCTATATTGTGTGTATGGTATACGTCGGTGTCAGTCTCTCCGCATGAATGGCTTAAAATCGGCCAAACAGGAATTTTTAGGTCTTCCGCAAAATTGACTAAGTTTGAACCCAAAGTCCGCAAAGACACCAAATAAAATTCTGATAACCTGTTTATCCCTGGTAAACAACCAAAGCAAACATTCAAGCAAAAATAACGTTAACCTTTGAGAAAAATCTTTACTGAATGTAGGGTTTTTTATGACTCACCACTGGACGTTTATGAAATGTTGACAGGACTTGGAACACAAACATATGACCCGACTGTTTAGGGTCAAAGGCCACGAAAGGTCACAGGAGCCAAAAAACGTTGTTTTCAACCAAAAAGGATACTTCCTACAAAAAGTTGACCCGCTGAGCTTAAATTTGACTGAAATTTATTTCTATGGGCCATTCTTAATATTTTGAAAAATATTTTCGAGATCGAAGGTCGTTTAGGGCCAAAGGTCACTACCTCGATCTTGCTCAGATCTGTCTCCAGGTCTAGTCTTTTTTTAACGTGGATGGGTGCTAATTTTACTTGGTTTGTTTTGCTTGGTATATGGTTTAGTTTGGGACTAGCTTAGTGTTGATTATGATGGTTTGACTTGCTATGGTGTTGTGGTTTAGTTTGGGGTTGGTTTTTATGTGTGCGGTTGTTTACTGCCGTTCCTGTTTGTTCCATTGATTTGCACCCAAGTGTTACGGTTGATTTGAAATTTTTTTTTAACTGTTGTTTTTCTGGCAATAGTTTTAATAGCTTACAAGTGTGCACTTTAAGACGAAAGTAATAGTTTATAACCGTAGGTGGTGTAATGCTCTGATTGTTAGAATCATCCCATCACTACAGGGAAAAAATCTACATTGTCCTGTAAAGGTTTGGAACTTTGGAGCATTAAATTCCTAGGGAGGTAACAGCGCTGAATTTAAACAAATGGCATTCAGGGATGTCATTTTTCCCACTGGAGCTTTTCCTGGACAAAGTTTAATAGACAAACATTATATTAACCGACAAAAACCAGCGTCACAAATGCATTCCTAATATAAGTAAAGCCGACATATATTTCAGTTACAATCTTGTGTTTGATTGATTGCTTGAATGATAGGACCACGGATTTAATTAATGCTTTTTGTTATATGGCCTCCCATTTTCTGCTTAAACTTTGAAAAATATTATTTTCTCAATTGTATTTGAAGAAAAGATTTCTAACAGGACAAAGTATTGTGTTACTATAAGAGAGAAAGGGGAATACCCTAGTTGTTTTGCTAAGTGCTCCTGTTAGATTGCACAATTATGTAGGGGAAGTGGGGGATTCCCCAAGCATGCTTAAAATTAGTAACTGGACTCCAGCTTGTTGATTCTTTAAAAGATCAATCATTGCCAGAAGATCTGGAATTCGCCCACAAAGTTATATATATGAAGTGATGTAATTTAGATTGTGAATCTGATTTGATGGTGTGCAAGGTCATGTTTATGCATGATGCTGATTGTAATGTCTATTTTTAGACTGGGTTTTGTGAAGTCAGTATATAAGGGAGATTTGAGTAAAGTCTCGACGGTCAGGTTGCGATCAGCTATACAGTATGGATAGCTAGTTTATCTACAATAATGGTAGATTTTATGCTTCACAACAGTGCCAGGATTATTAATGTTTCGCAATTTTCATTGTGAGCCAGAGTTGCTTGTAATTATTCTACTGTCGTTTTGAAGCCGAAAGTGCTCTGAATCAAAATAGGATTCCAAAATTGTGGAAGATTAGAAATCGTGGTGGTGATTATCTTGGACTGTGGATTTATATCGTCGAGGGACTTATTCTTGCAACCTTGTCGTCTTGAACCTGCTGGACAAATTTACATTCAGGACTGAGAAGATTCCTTGGAATAGAATACCTGAGGAGTGTTGTATGGAACTTGTGCGCTTGTCATTTTGGAGTCTCGCTGTGAGGACAATCATCGTTGAACTGCCACAACGCTTTCAAACCACAGGTACACTAGTAAAACAATAAGTATCTAACTAATTGTGTATATGTAATTTTTGTTTTGGACATACAAATTCTTGAAGGAACCAAATCGTGAAAGATCATTCAATGTTTAATGATATATAATTTAGATCATTTTATGCACAAGGCTCATTTATTTGTGTGAAATGATTTTCGACCTAGACGATCTTACGAGACGTCATAACAGAATTGGGGGTCGTCCGGGAATCGTCCGGGTAATGAATTGAGATAATTTGAGCCGTTTGTTCAGAATTTTACACATGAAAAGTGTGAAAAATATTGTAAACATTTCCACATTTAGCATACAAAAATTTGTGTGTATTTACATGTACTAATTATAGTTTAGTTCAAGTTAGTATATTGGTTTGTAGGTACAATCACAATGGAGTTTGATCCAGACGTGTTAATAGGGCAAATAACTTGGGAGAAGTTTGATGAGCTGAGAAGCCTGAGTTAATGAAACAGCAAAGCATTAGGACTTGAGGCAAAACATGCCATGAGGAGGGGGAAAACAGATGATCAAAAATAGTTTGAATGAAAAATTTGTCCAGGAGGTGTGTGGGGGATAGTCATATTTGGAAAGGATAGAAGCGGTCTGGACAGGGCAAAGTGTGATGATTCAAGTTAAAAGAACTTGAACTTCAAAAGGAATTGGAAATAAGAATTGAAAAAAAGATGGAAGGGAACAAAAAAGATGGAAATTGGTAACAAAAACGAAGAAATGGAACAAAAACAGAAAGAAATGGAACAAAAACAAAAAGAAAAGGAATTTGAAATATAAAATGCAAAATGAAGGAGAAAAAAAGAGAGGAATTACAACAGCAAATGGAGATGAAAAAGAACAGCTGAGCTCAGGATAGATGAGTTAGAAGAAAAAATTGAAACAACAGGCTATCTCATCAGATTCTTCCAAGAAATCTGGGTTTTGATGCAGCGAAAAATATTAGCCTGGTTCCAAAATTTCAAGACCAAGAAGTAGACAAATACTTCTACACTTTGGAGAAAAATTGCAATAGCTTGAAAGGGCCCAAGGAGTCTTGGACCTTGTTGCTACAGTCGGTTGTTCATTGGTAAAGCCCGAAGAAATATATTCGGCATGTCATTAGACAGATGTAGTTGATTATGACGAGGTTAAAGCAGGCAGTGCTCAAAGCATATGAAGTGGTGCCAGAGGCATATAGACAAAAAATTCAGGTTAGTTCAGAAAAGGACTGACAGACCAATGTTTGATTTGCCCGTTTTGTAAAGGAACAAATGTTTGATCGGATTCTCTCAAAAGAAAGTCGGGACAAAATTTTGGTCTCCAACTAGGGAGTGATGTTAGTTGAAGAGTTTCAAAACAGGTCTACATCCAGATATCAAACATATCTGGATGAAAAAACTGGAAAACAAAATTGACCGTTTGCGTGAAAGCAGCCGTTCGTTAAAGGCCGACGATGATGCATTGGACCCACAAAATTAAGTCATACTAGTAGGCCTAGCCAAGAATTTTACTAGGTACAACCAATACAACAATAAGTCGCGTTCTAACAAAAGCGTCTCATGTAGCACTCAGGAGGGAAACCCCAGTCAGGGTTCCCATGAAAAGGGGAAGTAAAGGACCAGTAATGGTGCTAATCAGAAACATGGGATGGGACCCAAATCAAAGTTCACACGGCAATACTGTTAAGAAGCCAGGACATAAAAAGGGGTCACGGTTTGTTGGGAGATACATGGCTATCCCCCAAAAAGGAGGGAGCCAAAAGTGAGGTCAAAACCAATTAGGTTGTGCAGTTACTTTGAGGTCAAAAGTTCATTCTTATGTTCAGAATTTACAAGAAATCCCACAAAAAGGGAATTGAACCAAAAGTAAGAGATGACTTAAGCCTTTTGTTTGGAGGGATGTGTGTCACTGTCAGGTGATAGGTTAGACCAAAAACCCATTAGATCATGCGGGACACGTGTGTGCACAGTCTATTATATTGGGAAGAACACGCAATTTTGATATTGAGAGTTCCACAGGAAATAGTGCATTGATTCAGGGGAATAGGGATGGATTGTATTAGTGCCCTCTTCACACAGGAATTTAAAGCAATTGGTTTTTGGGGATGGAAAACGTCACAATTGGTGTTTAGACAAGGACTCCCAGTTAAAGGGGTTTCCATGTGTTAGGGAATGATTTGGCAGGGGGGAAAGTTGCTCCCAGATCCCTAGTTTCCCAGGTGACCTGTACAGTGGTAAATTTGATGAGGAAATAGACAGTTTTCCGCCGGTGCAGTAAAGTAACTAGTTTTGGTCACTGACCAGAAAAGCCTCACGGAAAAACAGTGAGCGGTGATGAGTCAACATACTCACACATATAGGAAGAGCGTTGTGAAGGATTGACTTGGGTCCCAAATTTAGAGGATACTTTTCTCTAAAAATGAGGAATTTTGGAGGTCATCTTCCCTCTTCAGGGGAGACTAAATCCCTGTGTAGTGAAAAATCAAGCCCATGAGCACAAACAAAGTGACTAGCGGTAAACAATTGAAAAAATCCAGCCGCTGAGCATGATAGAGGTAGGGACTGTAAAGGAGACCTTTAAGCCATGGACAAGCTGGTAAGATGAGCAGGCAGAGTGACCCAGCACGTAGGAAATTAGGTGGAGGCATTGTCGCCAACAGGGAAGCCGAGCAAATCTGTATGTTTCCACAAGCAAAATGGTGTCCTCATGAGAAAAATGGCGGCCACCTGTGCATTGTTAGATGAAGAATGGAAGGTTTGTGCATCAAAAAATTGTAGTGCCCAAGATTATACCATAGGAAGAGTGATAGGCTAGCCCAGCTAGTTCCCATGGAAGGACACTTAGGTGTGGTGAGAAAAACACATGACAGAATAGGAGTCATTTTTGGTGGCTACACTCCGAAATAGAGGTGTCTGAGTGTATGGTAAGACTTGTCACAAATGTCAAATGTTGGGGCAAAGCCCAATCAGAAAATTCCTTACTGCTCCTTTGCAACCAATACCAGCATTTGATGAGCCATTTAGTAGGGGTTTAATAGATTGTGTAGGACACTTCCACGGACCAAGTAGAAATCAATATTACTGGCCATCATGTGTACTTCCACACGATTCCCTGCGGCGATACCTTGAGAAATATTAGGGCACACAGTATAGTGACAGTTCTAACAAAGTTTTTCACTGTAGGCCTTCCAAAATAATTCAGTTGATCAGGATAAATTTCAGGGTCAGGTTTGTTCCAACAAGTCTGGACCAGTTGGATTTCACAGTACAGTTATTCAGCATAACACCCAGAATCCCAGGGGGCCCTATTAAGGTACCACCAACATTGTGATAAAACACTGATCAAAACCTATGTTTGAATTGGAGAGGGATTGGGATGAGGGAGTTCATCTCATGTTATTTGCTGACCAGGGAGGCCGTACAAGAGTCATTAGGATTTAGTACATTTGAGTTGTGTTTGGTCACAAAGTAGGGGACATTGAAACTACTGAAAGAAAAGGGGTTGTGGTGAAAAATCCGAGGTGAATTGTGTTGAACTCTGTGTCTCAATTTCAGACACAGGCTCCAAAGAGCCACAGAAATTCCAAACAAAATCTCAAAACAGGTCAGGCCCCCCCCAAAAATGAAAACAATGGTATGACAAAGATGATAGGAACAGAGTATCAGGCCCGGGTGAAAAAGTTCTGGCACTTTTTCCAATACAACGGGGAGGGATCCTTTGCAAGCCAAGTATCAGGACCTATGAGATTGGAACAAAGTGGGAGACCTTGACTATGTGATCAAAACACCAGGGGTAGACGCGTAAAAAGTCGACCAATTAGGCACATCACTAATATGCTCAAAGAGTTATATATAATGAAAGAGATGATGACATTAAAGCCTGAATGTGTAATGTCATCTAGAGATAGTGATGAGTGTACAAAATGATGACATCACAGATTTTAGAATTGGAACAAAACAGCACTGTAAACACAGAAAATGAGTAGAGGTGTCTCAAATGGCAAAAATGCTGACATACTTGCCAATTTTAGACAAGAAATTAGATCACCTCCCACAAAGTCAAACAAGGTGAATTGAAAGAGTTAATCAATGAGTTGGGAGAGAGAAGAGAACATATTCCTGATTGTACCAGTGAGAACACATGTTTATTTAATTCCATGTTATGATTATTGATGGTAGGTGATTCGCCTGTATAAAGCAGGCATACTTTTATAGGGTGAACCAATAAAATTGCAGATCTCAGTGAGCAAGTAGAGTGAGATTGGAAGTTCAGATCCAGTAAAACGGCACTTTGATGTGCATATTTGGGAACAATGTACCCAATACTCATCTATGAATTGTATTTTAATTATTTTGTGGAATGTGATAAATGGTAAACTCCACCTGACAAGAACTTAACCCTTTTGGAGTGTTTAACTCTACAGATACAATTCTGGACATAAGACATATCAAAGGACACAAGATAATGGTCTTGGCAGAGGCCTGTCAGAGCTTGGCCTAAATTTATGTTCAGAAATTTGATGTTACAAATTTATGTAAAAGACTGAAGGCAGCAATTCAAAACCATATAGTAAAAGTTGTTTAAAATTTCACTGGGTTAAAACTGATTGTAAAATTAACCACAAAATGGTCAAGGTATATAAAGCCAGATTTTGGAAAAAGGTCCATTCATTCAAATTTTTTTTAGGGGGAGGTTTTTTTTAATTTTTTAGGTTTTTTCTTTTTTTAAAACTTTTAAAAATATTATTTTCTTCAAATGTTATTTTGAGAAAAAGATTTCTCACAGGACAAGTATTTGTTTTTTACTATAAAAGGGAAACCCTAGCTTTTTTGCTTAAGTGCACCTGTTTAGATTTGCAAAATTGGGGAAGTGGGGGATTCCCCAAGAATGACTAAAAAAAAAAATTAGAACTGACTCAGATTGTTGATCTGTAAAAGATCAAACACATTGCAAGATTGGAAGTCCCACAACGTTACTATATATGAAGTTTTGTAATTTAGATTGTGAAATCTGATTTGATGTTTTTGCAGGTACTGTTATTGCATATAAGAATGATGAATGTTATTTTTAGACTGGGATTTGTTGAAGTCAGTTATATATAGGAGATTTGAGCGAGGTCTCGCCGTCAGCAGTTGCAATCAAGGCTATACAGTATGGATAGCTAGTTTTATCTACAATAATGGTAGATTATTTGATGCTGCACACACAGTTGCCAGGATTATTATCTGTTCAATTCCATGTGAGCCGAGTGCTGTAATTATTTCTACTGTCGTCTTTGAAGCCGAAAGTGCTGGGAATCAAAATAGGATTCCAAAATTGTGGACAGATAGAAATCGTGGTGTATCTTGGACTGTGGATTATATCGTCGAGGGACTTATTGATCCTTGTCGTCTTGAATGCGGACTAGATTACCTTCAGGACTGAGACGATTCCTGGAATATAATACCTGAGGATTTTTATCGAAATGTGCGCTGTCATTTTGGGTCTTCGCTGTGAGGGAACCGAGTCATCGTTGAATGCAACGCTTTCACACAGGACACTTAGTAACCTAAGTAATCTTAACTAATTGTGTATATGTAATTTTGGTTTTGGACATACCAAAGTCTTGAACACCAATCAAGTAAAAGATCATTAAAACTGTTATTTTAAGTTAGATCAGGTGTGCACAAGGCTCATTTATTTGTGTTGAAAGGTATTTCTGACCCTTAGCGTATACGAGACGTAATAACATTTTACATACGGTGTCGGCAGAGAGCACAGATTCTTGGTATAGAAAACAATCGGTAGAAGGACATATGAATATGTTGATGCATTGTAACCCCCCACAAAGCGACCCCCTAAGAACACTAACTGTTAGAAAATTTCCGAAAATTTACGAAAATTTCTGGCAGCAGCATTTCCAGACTTTGTTATAGGTAATTTACAGAATTTCGGTCAATATTATTAAAGGATTTTTGACAGTAATTTTACAGAAATATGTCTCATATTGGAAATAATGTGTCTTCAACAGAATTTTCGCAATGTGAAATTACGGAAACGAAAAACAAAGTGTGGAAATTGTGCGCGGAAAATGTTCGAAAATATTTCGTAATTAAAAACTTCTTTATGTTTTTTTATTTTTATGTTTTCTTGTAAAAGATTTTCCGTAAAATTACGGAAAATCTTGTTTTCTTAATTTACGGAAATTCTAACAGCTTGGACATGGGCAAGCTAAAAAAAAGGTATTGGTCAAAACGCGTTGCTGTCTTCGCAAAGTGTTGCTTTCATAAAACAACGTGTTGGGTGATTTTTTATTAATCTTTCCTGGAAATGGCCAGTTGCCACAGATACATATAAAAAAAAATCGTGGCCAGTGCACACAAGTGTTGTTGAACACAAAAACCCTGCGGCTGGCGGATTCGAAACCGACACCCTCCGTGCGGGTTTACTAGCACGGCGCGATCTTTGCCAATTGAGATAACCAAGTGAGGGGTGGTAGAGAAAGCGATAAAAATTTAATCATATGAATTAAGTCCGTTAGCTATGGACCCTTTCAGCTTGCCATACATTTCGGATCATCTCGGACTTGCTATGCATCTATGGAAGGTCAATGTGTATCACTTTCGCGTTATCCCTAGATAAGGAAGACCTTATTTCAAAAATAAACTGCTCTGTTAAATGGAAATAAAACGCTCCGTTATAACTAGAGATAAGAAAAGGGACCCAACTAAGGGAACCTTATCTGTCCGCCTTCATCATCTCTTTCGACTTGTGAAATCTATTCATATCAAAATGATTTGGATTTCATTCACGTATGTTTATATTGATTTTTCTACCGTCAGCTTGTAAAAGAAATTAAATTATGTGGTACATAAGGGCATTTCTATATAGTCATTTGTTCGTAATGTGGATTTTATAACTCAAAACAAACACTTTATTAAAATGCATCTTACGAGATGTTAGTCAAATATTTGACAACGAACATTGTCCGTTGAATAAAAATAAAGCTCAAATTTAATAGATTTATAGTCCAATTGACTAACTAGAACCCCTCGTAAGATCATAAATTTGACTATAGAACCCCTCTAAGATCATATTTTTACTCGGAACCTTGTCATAAATTACTGGTATTTTTAAAAGTGTAGCGGGAAACAAATTGGAATATTGTGGAATTGCAATATTTCGAAAGTAGATTCCAATTGCCGTCTACCGTAAAGATTTGAGTAAATCTATGGTTTGGTAAACTTTTGTGGCTCGCATTTAAGTTTTGTCGTCTATTTCAATGTTTGAAGGCTTTTCCTATTTCTTTCCCCGGTATCTTCTTACTTACTATTCATTTTCTTTCGGTTTTTTTCCTGTCTCTAACCCCTTTAAGCTTCCGTCCTATTCTCTTTCCTTGATTATATAATAACAAACGCGCATATATGCTCAATTCCAAACAGTGATCATTGCGCTTACAAAACAAAACATCAGCAAAAACATTTGTGAGTTTTAGCTTTGTTTGAAGACTGTTACTCTTTTTTCTTTTTATTCTTTCTATCTGTCTCCAATATAGATTTGTTTCATTGTGTCATCCCTCGTTTGCGTTCCTTCGTCTTTTGCACTGCTCTGTTAAAACAGATTGCAAACACAATGTCTGCACGGGCGTGATAAAATTGCCTGGATGCATTTCATCAATTGCCTCGGGCCCATTGTCATGTATTTATACCACTACCATCTCTCTTATTGATGAGTGAATAATTTTGTTCCCAAGAACAATACATGCCAAACTTGACATGAATAAGAATAGCTCAATAGACAATTCACAATAAATATACAAAAAGCGAAAAATAGACCTTGGAAATGCTTGGCAAAAATTAACAAAAGGAGCAATAATTAGACAAAGAAAAAGGATACACGATGGTTGAAAAAAAACACTAATATTTTCTTAAATTTAGAAAAAAGCAATTCAGTAGGTAAAAACATACAGTTTTAAAGCAAATTCAGATGGTCCAGTGATTGTTGATCAGACGAACGATTAGAAGAGCAAGTGAAATTTTATGGAGCAACTTTATTAAAAAAGATTATACTCGTAACCCCAAGTCTTTCCACGATTTTACAGACGATAGTGATGATAGAGTTGAAGATGAAGAAAAGAAAGAGTTTTTGTGAAGGCAAACTCCCCCCCCCCCCCTTAAAACCCTAGATGAATGTACCAGTGCATTAAAAATGGAAAGCTAAAACAATAAAAGTCTGGGGTATGATGGACTTACTCCAGAATTTTACAAGCTTTTGGTCTCAAAAATAAAGCATGTAGTTGTAAATTCATTAATGAAGGTTTAGAGAACGGCCTTAGCACCCAGCCATGGAAAAGTGAGTAGATTACGTTATGCATAAAGGGAAAGGACTATCAAGGGATGATTTTTAACGAATGGAGACCAATTTCACTACTAAAGCCGATTTATAAAATGCCACTTACAGCGCTTGCAAAAGACTCCAGAAAGTTATTCCATTACGTATTGACTCCGACAAACAGGATATATTAAAGGTAGATATATTGGCGAAATTGCAAGACGATAGATGTTCTCGATATACTGAAAACCCAAATAATATCCCCTGGATTTGCAGCGGTGCTATTCCCTTGATTTTAGTAAAGCTTTTGACAGCATAGATAGAGAATATCTATTTTTAGCCTTAATTAAAGCTGTACTAACTTTGGTCCAAAAATTTTTATAAACTGGGTATAAAACAATCTACAATGATATATCAAGTTTGTATTATGACAGAATGGTAGACGTACTAGTTGTTTTTGTACAAAAAGGAGGAACGCCAAGGAATGCCCCACTTTCAGCCATTCTTATTATCTTACAAGTTTTGAATACTTGCTCATAAAATAAAGGCAATCAAAATGTATAAAAGGCATCAAACTTCCTTTTGGAAGACTACATATATAACGTCGCTCACATAACATTTATATGTGCACGATTGTATTCAAGTTGTCAAAGATGAGAGCGGATAATTAATGAAGTTCTCAAAATTTTAGACGTTTTTATATGTGTTCTGGACTAAAATTAAACAATGAAGACAGAAGCCATGTGGCTTGGTTCAAAGAAAACAAATCAAAAGATGTATATGATCTTAAATGGAGATTATTTCCAAAACCAATATGTAAAGTATGGGTATATGGTTTTAGTAGTACAAAATCATAAATCACATGATTAATAAAAAATTGGGAAGGAAAAGGTGACAGAGATAAAGTTATCACAATATGGGAAAAAAGAAAACTTCAGTATGTTGGAAAATTACTGTAATAAAATTCTTACTTTCTCACATGGACATTTGTTTCGACGTATTTAAAATATAACCCACTGAGATTATTAACACTTTAATACATACCTTTTTCAAATTTGTATGGGCCAATTAAAGAGAGAGTTAAGAGAATGACATTGATCAAAGATATGAGAATGGTGGTATGGTTAAAAGATGATTCATCTCCCGTCCTTTATAGATTCATTGAAGTTTAACTTGGATCAAAAGACTGACAAACAATGCAAAAAAAACTGGAAAAACATTCCACTTTAGGAATTTCAAAAAAATGATTTTAAGTTCTTGAGTGAGATTTTAAATGGTTAATTTAATCATAAAACCATTAAACGAAGTTTGTGGTCAAACAAATGAAAGTAAGATGTCACCCTTCTACTACAATCCTGTCGATTTTGGTTAAAAAGTAAACCGTTCAAAGTGTAACGGAAATTAAAGACACATTAATGAACCTCCTTTGGAAAAACGAATGTATAACAAGTTTAGAAAACCTGTATTTTAAAACAATGGAATTTAAAGGCGGAGTCATTCATTGGTCAAGTTGTATGAGAGAAATGGGTTTGTTTAACTTTCCCACAGATAGTACAAAAATAACCAACCCGGGGGGTGTCCTTTTAGTTACCTTTGTATCACATCAGGTTTGTGCAAAGAAATTGGAAACAAAGAAACATAACTATCATCAACGTGAAAAGTCCTTTTGGTGCTTGGCGGCAACATTTGCAACGGTCTTTTACCCTTTAGAAAAGGTTGTACTTCAAATTAATGTATCAAATGAAGCTAACAATTTAACAATAAAGCCATTAAGTGAGTCTTTTTGGGAAAGGAATTCCAGAACAGTGAGTTTAATTGGAAGAAAATTGGAAAAGCACCGTTGCCAACACTACTGAAGCTAGGCTTAAATCATTGAATTGGAAGATATTAAGTAACGTATACCCAACAAGAATTTTACTAAACTTGATGTGAAAGGTAAATACAGATACATGTGCAATGAGAAAGAATATATTGAACATTTTTTCGGAGTTTTTAACTCACAAGAATACAATCTGGACATTAAGACATATCCAAAGGAAAAAAGTAGTCTTGGCAGAGCCTTGTCCAGAGCTGCCTAAATTTTGTCAGAAATTGATGTTACAAAAATTTATGTAAATAACTGAAGGGCACAATTTCAAGAAACAATTATAGTAAAAAGTGTAAAATTTGCACTGGGTAAACTGATTGTAAAATTAACCACAAAAATTGGTTAAAGGTATCAAGCCAGATTTTGGACAATTTTCAGTTCATTCAAATTCTTTTAAGGGGGAGGATTTTATATGGAGCCATTTTTCTGAGATTAAAACTTTTAAAAATATTATTTTAATTATTTGAAGAAAAGATTTCTCACAGTGCACAAGTAGTTTGTTTACTATAAAAGGGGGAATACCCTAGTTGTTTTTGCTAAGTGCACATGTTAGATTGCACAAAGGGGAAAGTGGGGGATTTCCCCAAGAATGCTAAAAGTAGTAACTGGACTCGCTTGTTTATTCTTTAAAAGAATCAAAACATCTGCAAGATCTGGAATCCCCACAAGTTAGAGTTGAAGTGATGTAATTTAGGATTGTGAAATCTGATTGATGGTGCAAGTCATGTTTCTGCATAAGAATGATGTAATGGCTATTTTGAGTATGTGGTTGTGATGAAGTCAGTATATAGAGGGAGATTTGAGCTAAAAGTCTCGCCGTTAAGCAGTGCAATCAGCTATACAGTATGGATGCTAGTTTGATCTACAATAATGGTAGATTTTATGTTCACACACAGTGCCAGGATTTATTATATGTTCATTCCATGTGAGCAGAGTGCTGTAATATTCTACTGTCGTCTTTGAAGCCGAAAGTGCTGGGAATCAAAATAGGATTCCAAATTGTGGAACAGATAGAAATGTGGTGTGTGATTATCTTGGACTGTGGATTTATCGTCGAGGGACTTAATTTATTCCTTGTCGTCTTAACTGCTGGACAAGATTACCGTCAGGACTGAGAAGATTCCTTGGAATATAGATAGAGGAGTTTGTATGAATGTGCGCTGTCATTTGGAGTCTTCGCCGTGAGACATATCATCGTTGAACTGCACGCTTTCAACACAGGACACTAAGTAAACCATAAGTACTTTAACTAATTGTGTATCTGTAATTTGGTTTTGGACATTACAAATTTCTTGAACAAATATAATTAAAGATCTTTTAAAACTGTTTATTATATATAATTTAGATCAAATGTGCACAAGGCTCATTTATTTGTGTTGAAAAGGTTTTCTGACCTTGACGTCTACGAGACGTCATCACATTTTACATACGTTTTGTCGCAGGATTGCACAGATTTCTTGGTTATAGACAAATCGGTAGTAGATATAGAAGGACTATATTGAAAATATGTTGATGTCATTGGAACCCCAAAGCGACCTAAGAACACTAACACTGTTATAAAATTTCCGTCAATTTACGAAATTTCTGGCAGCCGAATTTCCAGACTTTTTTAAGGGTAATTTTAAAAAATTTCACGTCAATTACACGGATTTTTTTTTGACATAATTTTTACAGAATATTCCATATTAAAGGGGTGGGAAATGTGTAATTTTCAACACGAATTTGTTTCGCAAATTTGAAAGTACGGAACGAAAACAAAGTGTGGAAAATTTTGCTGCCGGAAATTTTCGAAATATTTCCGTAATTAAAACTTCTTTATGTTTTTTTTATTTTTAATGTTTTCTAAAACAAGTTTTCCGTAAATTTAAGAAAATCTGTTTTCGTAATTCACGGAAATTTCTAACAGTGTACTATGGCAGCTAAAAAGGGCATTGGTCACAACGCGTTGTTTCTTAGCAACGTGTTTGCGTTCATAAAACACGCGTTGTGATTTTTTAATTAATCTTTTCCTGGAAGGGCCAGTGCCCAGATACATATAAAAAAAATCTGTGGCCGAGTGCACCACGTGTTGAACACAAAAAACCCGTGCGCTTGGACGGATTCGAACCGACAACCTCCGTTGCGGTATTAACTAGCACGGCGCTCTGGCCAATTGGAGCTAACAAGTTAGGGTTGGTAGAGAAGCGAATAAAATTTAATCATATGATTAAGAAGTCCGGACGCTATGCCCTTTCAGCTTGCCATACATTTCGGATCATCTTCGACTGCATTCATATATGAAGTCAAGTGTAGCACTTTTTCGCGTTATCCCTAGATAAGGAAGCCTTATTGCCAAATAAACGCTCTGTTAACGGGAAATAACGCTCCGTTTTAACTAGAGATAAAACATGGACCCAACTAGGCCACCTTATCTGTCGCCTTCATCATCTCTTTTCGATCTTGTTGAAATTAGTTCATATCAAAATTATTTGGATTCATTCACGTATTTTTTTATATTTGATTTATTTTCTAACCGTCAGCTTTTTTTAAAGAAATAAATTATGTTGGTACCTATGTGCATTTCTATATAGCATTTGTTCGTAATGTGGATTTATAACTCATAACAAACACTTTTAATTACATCTTACTAATTTCTATTCAAATATTTTACAAGAACATTGTCAAGTTTTGATAAAAAGTGCAAGCTCAAATTATATTTTTATAGTCCCAATTTGACTAGACCCCTCGTAAGATCATAGATTGATAAAGACCCCTCTACTAAGAGCATATTTTACTCGGACCTGTGTCATAAATTACCTGGTATTTTAAAAGTGTAGCGGGGAAAAACAAATGTGGATACTATTGTGAATTGCATATTCGAAGTATATTCCAATTTGCAGTCACCGTAAGATTTGAGTTAATCTAATGTTTTGGTAAACTTTTGTTGCTCTCCATTTATTTTGTCTTCCTATTTCATGTTGGAAGGCTTTTCCTTTTCGTTTAATCTCTTACTTTACTATTCATTTTCTTTCGGTTGCTTTCTTTCTCTCAATCACCCCTTCAAGCTCGTCCTATTTCTCCTATTTCTCTTTCCTTGATTATATTAATAACAACGGCGCATATATTGCTCAATTCCAAACAATGTGATCATTGCCTTAAAAACAAACTCAAGCAAAAATTGAGTTTGAAGCTTTGTTAGGAGACTTTACTCTTTCTTCTTTTTCTTTTTATTCCTTTCTATCTGTCTCCAATATAGATTTGTTTCATTTTGTATCCCTCGTGTTTGCTTTCCTTCGTCTTTTTCACTCTCTGTTAAACAATGCAACACAATGCATGCACGGCGTGATAAAAGTGCCTGGATTTGCACCTTTTCATCATTCATCGGGCCCTTGTCCATGTATTTAATACCACTACCACTCTCTTAATTGATGAGTGATACTTTTTGTTCCCAAGTAACACTACAGCCAACTTTCTTTAGAATGATAATAATAGCTCAATAAAAATCACAATAAATATACAACAGCGAAACTAGACCTTGACTTGCTTGCAAAAATTAACAAAAGGAGCAATAAATTAGATCAACAGAACATGGTATGAAGATGGTGAAAAAAACACTAGATTATTTTCTAAATTTATAAAAAGAAATTCAGTTAGGTAAAACATTACTAGTTTAAAAAATCATATGGTACGGTTTTATTGTTGATCAAGACGAAACTATTGAGCAAGTGAAATTTTATGAGAGCACTTTATAAAAAGATATACTCTTCACGCCCAAGTCTTTCCACGATGTTAACAGACGATATTGAATTAAGAAGTTAATGATGATAAAGAGTTTTTGTGAAGGCAAACTCACCCCTAGATGAAATCTACCAGTGCACTTAAAGAAATGCAAAACAATAAAAGTCCGGTAATGATTGACTTACTCAGAATTTTACAATGCTTTTGGTCAAAAATAAGCATTTAGTTGTAAATTCCATAATGAAGGTTTAGAGCACGGCCTATTAGCACCCAGCCATAGAAAAGGAGTAATTAACGTTTATGCCTAAAGGGCAAGACCTATCAAGGGATGATTAACGATGGAGACCAATTCCTAATAATGTCGATTATAAAATTGCCACTAAAGCGCTTGCAAAAAGACGCCAAGAAAGTATTCATTACTCTTATTGACTCCGACCAAACAGGATATATTACAGGTAGATATATTGGCCAAAAGCAAGACTATAGATGTTTCCAGATATACTGAAAACATAATATCCCTGGTGCAGCACTCTTCTCTATGATTTAGTAAAGCTTTTGATAGCATAGATAGAGAATATCTTATTTTAGCCCTTAAAGCGGATAACTTTGGTCCAACATTTATAAACTGGGTAAAACAATCTACAATGATTATCAAGTTGTATTAGACAGAATGGTACGTAATCGAGATTTTTTTTGCTGTACAAAAGGAGTACGACAAGAATGCCCACTTTCAGCCATTCTTTTCATAATAGCAATTGAATTACTTGCTCATAAAATAAGGCAATCAAAATGTTATCAAGGCATAAAACTTCCTTTTGAAGACTACAGTAAAACGTCCTCCACATAACATTATATGGGAACCAGATTACAATTTTTGTCAAAGATGAGAGGATAATTAATGAAGTTCTCAAAATTTTAGAATCGTTTTTATATTTGTTCTGGACTAAAATTAACCAAATGAATACATAAGCATGTGGCTTGGTTCAGAAACAAATCAAAATATTGTATAGGATCTTAAATGGAGATTATTTCCAACAATATGTAAAAGTCCTGGTTAATGGTTTTAAGTAGTCAAAATCAATAACTCACATTGATAAAAAAATGGGAAGGAACAGTTGACAAGATTATAAAGTCTATCACAATATGGGAAAACGAAACTTAAGTAGGTGGGAAAATATTACTGTAATACAAATCTACTTGCCTCACAATTGACAATTTGTTTCGAGTATTTTAAATATACCCAATGAGATTATTTAACACTTTATACAACACCTTTTCAATTTGTATGGGCAATAAAGAGAGTTTTAAGAGGATGACATTGATAAATGATTAGAGAATGGTGGCTTAAAAATGATTCATCTTCCGTCCTTTATAGATTAATTGAAGTTAACTTGGATCACAAAGACTGACAAACAATGTCAAAAACACTGGAAACATCCCTTATGATTCAAAAAAATGATTTTAAAGTCTTGAAGATTTCAATTGTATTGTTAATCATAAAACCATTACGAAGTTTGTGTCAACAAATGAAGTTAATATGTTCACCCTTCTACTACAATCCTGTCGATTTATGGTTAAAAATTAAACCCTTCAAAGTGAAACGGAATTCAAAACCCATTTAATGAAAGCATTTGGAATAACGAATGTATAACAACTTCTAGAAAAACTCTGTATTTTTATACAATGGTTAAAGCTGACCTGGCTTTCATTACATTGTCAAGTTTTTAGTGAATAGAAATGGTGTTTGTTAACTTTACCACCCCAGATTAGTACAAAAATAACCAACCCGGGGGTGTCCTTAGATTACCCTGTATTACAATCAGCCTGTGGGCCAGAACTTGGAAACAAGACAATAACTATCATCACGGAAAACGTCCTTTTGGTGCAAGACTTGCAACGGTCTTTTACCCTTTAGAAAGTGTCTTCAAACTTAATTATCAAATGAACTAACAATTACCCATAAAGCCATTAAGTGAATCCTTTTGGAAAAGGAAATTTCCAGAACATTATTTAATTGGAAGAAAATTTGGAAAGCAATCCGTTGGCAACACTAATGAAGCTAGTCTTAAAACATTGAATTGGAAGATATTAAGTAACGTATACCCAACAAGAATTTTACTAAAAGATGTGGAAGGTAAATACAGATAAATGTGAGACGTGCAATGAGAAAGAATATATTGAACATTTTTTCTTTAACTGCAAAATTATTGATAGAATATGGACGGTTGTTAATGAAATGTTAACTAAACAATCTGGTTATTCTAAAGCTGTATCAGTCACTGATGTGTTATTTAGTTATCTTAAAGATGGCAAGAATTTCAATGCATATGCAAACCAAATTATTTCAATTGCAAATTGTGCATCAGTAAATTTAAATATGGAAGTTATCCAAACCTGTTATTTCTTTTCAGACAGGAACTGAATATCAGGCACATAGAGTAACGTACAAAATGCTAGTCTTAAATGTAATTTTATTGTTAGTAAGTGATTGTGAATTGTTGATTATGTTATGTTTGCAAAGTTTGTAAAACAGTTTGTTGATATGAATAAATAAAAAAAAAAACTACATGCCATATGTTCGTGATTCCGAACACGAGAAATTCCTATAAGCTCCTATATACCTACGCGAGCGTTATTGTGAAAGTACATTCATCCGAAATTAAAAGTAAATTGAAACGAGTTTCGTTAGTCTGAAACACGGTTGTTTTATTTATCCGTAAATGCAAAACGGTTCGTTAGTCCGAAATATAACTTCGTTTTGATTAGCCGAAAATTAAATACGATTCGTTAATCCAAATTCTAACCGCAACCCCAAGCCTAAAAACCCTCCACTCTAAATTTCAGGGATTTAGCAAAATTAAATCCTATTTGCCTTAGATTTAATCATAACAGATTTGATTTCAAATTATATCTAATATGATTTAATGTTAATTCAGAGATTAATTTTAATCCTAACATTGATTTGTCCCTATCCTAACGGTTAATTTTATATCCCTGAAATTTAGTGTGGAAACCCCAATCCTATAACCCTATAGCGTTTTTAATTGGACGAGTAAACCTGTAGGGTGAAAAAATATACCCGTCATTGATTTTATCACTTTTCATGCCTTATCATCACAATTCACACTTTATTTTCGGACAACGAACGTTATTTTAATCTGGATCACAACCTTTAATTTCATTTTCGATAAATGAACCGTTGGAATAGAGAACCTTCTGAATAATGACCCTACAGATAAATGCGATGACCCGCATCGAATAGCATAGTCAATACTCAATTGTGGTTTTCAATTTAAGCTACAGAGTTAAGTGCTTGCCTAAAATAGCTCACCTTTTAGTTGGTGTCCAAGGAGTTTCCTCAATTTGAATAATTAAACCCATAATAGTTAAACTGTTACTAGCCGTGCACAAACTGCAACACATAGGCATTATTCCTTGCTAGGTCCAGTCTTGGTGGCAAATGCTGTCCAACATGTAAAAATGAATCAAGTGAGAGATATTAAAGCTGCATTTCGTGATCCTAGTACCTCAATTTTCGCTAAGATTCCCTGAGAAAAGGTTATTTCCAAAATTTCAGTTGATTCTGATCTGATGGTGCGTGTTGATGTTATGCGCAAATGTTTTTTACGCCATGTAAGTTCTGTTCGTTTAGGGCCGAACATAACAAAATTACGAATTCCTTCCAGAGTACATCAAGATTAGGCACACACATGCTATACTTAGGCAAATGGTTCAGAAGATTTTTTTCGGTCAATGGGAGGGGGGCTGCATGGATCACAAACGCCTTAACTTTAATCACGTCAAACCACCATGCTAACAGTATGTATTTTTGGAAAGCTCAAATAATAGGGAATTTGATAAGGTTAGTGGGTCAAAAATGCAATTAAAAATAAAACCTGCATTTCGCATTAGCATTTTTCCAAACTAAAAAAACCGCATTTCGCATTGTCTTTTTTACATTTCTTCTGAGACAAAGTTTATTATTATCATTTGTTGTTGTTGTTTTGTTTATTTTTTATTTTGCTTAACAAATTTAAATCGCAAATTTAACATAACGGAATAAAACCATATGTAGAATTTGGCTAAATGGTTCATTTTGACCCTGCACTCGTATTCAGTACAAGCTGCACCCGGGTCACGAAAGCGGGGATGACCGCCTATAAAAACTACTAATTGCTTAATTACGATGATTGCGAGTAAAAAGTGGTCTTTGGTAAATCAGGTAATTCGTTCTTAAAAAGGTTGCGTATTGTATAGTTAACCGTCTCTTTCACACTAACATGTTACGATCATTCACGAATTAGTCAATCCAAATAGAATGAATCAGGTTAATCGGCAGAGGTTCTCTGTAACCATGGTAACACAACACACGCACACGATTATGAACCCACCCTTCACACACGTGCACCCAAAATAAAGTCACGTTACTTTTTTTCATTTCCTCAAGACACCAAAGCAACTTGCGCTTTTATTAAATCAATCAATGAAACACAAAACTAACAAAGACACACACAAACAGAAAGAAGATGGGATAAATCACTACAAAATAAATCCACAAAATAAAAATAATTAAAGAAGCAGATGCACATTATATACTTGTATAGGCTATAAAATAAATTTCAAAAGAGGAAACAAACGGTCACTCCAGGCTACACACACCGACCACTTTTTGATGTTGTGAGAGTTTGTCCCTATGCTTATCTAAGTTAAACTTTATATTACCTTTAGTATTTTGAAATGTTTTATATTTATCTTTGGAAAGTCGCGTTAAATTCTTTCTTAAGCATGTTAAGTAAATACCTTTGCTTCTTTGCTTTAAGGACGTGTCCGAAAGTACTGTGACTTATTCCTTGACCTTTCAAGTTTACAATTACTAGGCCGGAATAATAGCTTGAGTAGATAGATTGGCAAGAAGTATTGTAATTAAAGACTGACTCAAGATAGGGGCCAAGTGCAGGCTCCGTGTCTCCGCAGCCTTGAGGCATTTGACCCTGCAGTATTAAAAGCCTTTGCTCATGTATAAGATGAGCAAAATCTGGTTCTATCTCATACAGGGTGAGTAAAAAAAAACTTGACCCTGATTGGTCCGACATTGAAATTTTTAAATAACATATATCTAACAAACATATGTGGGAATCATCGGAAACCTAGTAATCTCTTTTATTTCGGCAAAGAGAATTCAATCGGTTAAGTCTAGGCGAGCTAAAGTCTTTGAATCAAGTATGTTCAGATTTCCTCCCATCCCACGGATTCCTATTTGAATGCACGGCAACCAACTAAGCAAATGACTCCCAAATGATGATCTGGTTCGTCATGTTTATGTCAAATAAAGTGGTATCTTAAAGGTATTAAAAGCAGTGATCAGGTCAAGTTTTATTGAAACGTTTTTTTCAACGTGTGGCATATTTTGGTCTACAAATATAGACTCTTTAAACCTCAAAAGGTGTCACCCAATGTCTCTTCCTTCATATTAGATTCAGGTCAACTATTCCAGAAACTGATACATGTCAAATTTTAATTGATTTTCAATGTTTTAGAGTGCTTGAAGGGAGTAGAAACGCTAGGAGGCATCGATGGTAGATATACAATGGGACTGAATTTTGTGGGGTAGATCGCGAACATATTATTGTAAAGTCATAAATAGCCCGTTTCATTGGACAATGCTTTGCTTCGCTGAACGCATAATTTGCATGTGAATCCGTGGACCACAGCAAAAAACCGACTGCCTGATTGAAACGACTGTAGCTCGGTCTATACCTAACCGATGTGAATGATCTTTGCAGCAAATTAAAGATCATGAACTAAGCTTTCAGTGATACCACATATGTGAGATGTATGTTACTTATTTACAATCAGGGTCAAGTTTTTTTTGACTCACCCTGTATGCCATCGCAAGGGTTATTAGTAACAGGGGTGGGAAACTTCTTCCCCAAGTTGCAGTTCAGAAATTACTGAATGAAATTCATTCTATATTAGATTCCACTGCATCCTGGGTGGCTCTAATAAATGTGAAGGTATTCAAAGAGCGACATATCTAAAAGGGGTTGCGCAAAAGTCCAAGGTCAGTTCTGTTGTGCAGCTGGGTAACAAATTAATGACTACAAATGGATACCCCTTTGTTTACTTATTGAAATAATGGTCGAGGTCCATTCGTCCAATGGCCTCCTTTGGCACTTGCATCTACATCCACATCTACATCGTACTTGGCAGGATCCAATGGTGGGACTAAACAAGGGACATTACTTTGTCCATGAGCGGTGCAAGGGGAAGGGGCATTTACAAGGTGCAGGTAAAAAATCAAATGATGACACCAGCACAGCCTCCCTGAAGGTATCCCATGATGGGGAGACAAGGATGTTGACAGGGAGGGCAATTTCCACCACGTTACTGTACGGGACTAAAGGAATTTGCAATGAGCTGATTCATGCAGGAATAATTCGTATTTGTTAGGAGGTTTCTCTGGTGCGGTTTGGATATAGCTGGGTTACGGTAGAGGTCTGGACTAACGGCAATGAGGGATTCTGTTCTTTAGAGAAGACAAACCAGGCTTGACTGGACAAAATGTTTTATACGGTATAGGCTGTCACAGCATTTCAACTGGAAATAAACAGAAGAAGTTCCTTTAGGCCTTGCTAGTCATCCTATTTGCACATGTGATATTAAAGGTGGTGACCTGATGAACTAACTCGTACCCTGATTTACTCCATCAAAAGGATTAGATTTTGGTACCAGAAGACAGTCATAGGTTTTTTCTAGACTCCAGTCAATTAAGGCCCAAAATTTCCCTTTTGTTTTTGTGTATGATGTTAGGATACAGAGTAAAAAACGTTTCATTTGTGGTCAAACATGGTCGATAACAATAATTAACAATTTAGTGAACAATTTTGTTCTATAAATCAAACAGCTAGACCGATTTAACTAAAAGTTGTATGAGATGGTTTTGGTGATCTGCTCCACGTGGACGAAGAAAACAACTTAAAAAACTGGACCATGATGGGGCAACCCATCTTTAGGTATCCCGTTAGAGTTAGAATAGTGAGTTGTTTTTTTTTTTTTTGTATTATAGCTACTCAGAATTTTTTGACCGCAGCGAGAAAATTATTTTTCTTCAGATGTTCCGGCAGATTAAGTAAGGCATATCAAATTTCACACAAGCCATATTTCCTTAGCTTAGTGCATGAACCGAATTAATCAAGATTG
>JAMKCH010039749.1:0-26972 GCA_023653785.1 Ophioderma brevispina
TCTAAGTTAGGAAATTCGGTGAGGTTTTTAAAACATCACCTTCGAAAATTTCTAGGTGAGGAAATTCGGTGAGGTTCTTTTCATCACCTTCGAAAATTCAGGTGATGTTTTTAAAATTTCCTCACCTAGATATTTTCGAAGGTGATGAAAAAACCTCACCTGAATTTCCTCACCTAGAAATTTTCGAAGGTAATGAAAAACACCTCACCGAATTTCATCACCTAGAAATTTTCGAAGGTGATTTTTTAAAAACCTCACCGAATTTCCTCACCTAGAAATTTTCGAAGGTGATGAAAAAAAACCACCGAATTTCATCCTTAACTTTAACTTCTTCAAATTATCCTTAACTTTTAAGCTATTCCTGCAAAATTAATAGATTTTGACTCTTTCGGATAAATCACTGATAGTGTCTTTAAGTTAGGCTAGTGGATAGGTCAGTTCCTTTAGCAAACTGCGCATTTGCTTAAACTAGTTGTAAATCGGTATGTATTCCAATAAGCTTAAAGTGTGAAGTTAGGCTCTATCTTTGGATCGGTACTTTCTTTGGCAAATTGCTGAGGAGTGGGAACCTCAGCGGCTTAGTATATTATTCGTCGCAGAGTGCATACATATTAGGATTATAAGAGAAACTTCGAAATATGAAGTTAGGCCAGTTTATTCCGCGGTACCTTCTTTGGCAAATTGCTGAGGAGTGGGGACCTCAGTGGTTTAATATATTACTGGACGCTGGGTGCTTTTGGAAGTGGAAAGAAACTTGAATTTGGAATGCCTACATATTTGGAATACCTTGATTTTGATATTGGAAATAAATAGGGGACTAACTCCTGGAAAATATGCGCCACATTCATTTCGAATTGCTTTCTGTGTTTTAATTTCTTGGGTGGTAAATGCATAATGTAGGCCTATATCATAACTTTAAATAAAACGGAATAAATCCCAACCCTAAATTTTGATTGCCTTTTCTATATAAATAGGTTTAGAAAAAAGTAACTTTCACCGCGTTAAAAATATTTTTTTTTTAGTTTTTCTTTTTAATTTTAATATTATTGCTGGCACTGCAATAAAAAGAAAAGCGAAAAATATTATTTTTAACATGGTGAAGGTTATTTTGTTTCTTAATTTAGAAAACAACCATCAAAATTTAGGTTTTTTTTCGTTTTATTTAAAATTAGGCCTAGGTTATGCATTTACACCCTTGGTTTAGGTGGTATTACGTAATTTTTCAACCAGCGAAAATTAACCATTTTAGCCTTTTCAAGATTCATCTCGTTCTCGCTGCCCTGGCACTGGTGGTCGAAGCACTGCACTGGTAAATCGCGGAAGAATATCATCAAAATTTAACCTAATTTAAGCTAAAGTTTTTATATAAATCGATAGAAAAAATAAAAAAAGCGCTATTATTTTAAATCATCTCCAATATTCTGTTTATTGCTTGTAGTGAAAATGTTCTTACTATGACAATGTCCAGACTGATTAGGTTGGTCTAATTACCAAAGAGACTATAGTGGCTCAAAATGGATTAATTAATTTACTAAGAAGCTGTAACTTCGAAGTGCGGAAAAGCATTATGGGCATTACTGGAGAGAAGAATGAGCACATGAATATGGTACACACAGCTTGTGTACCAGGCCCGTAGCCAGGATTTTTTTGGGGGGGTGCGGATTTTTCCAAAAGTGGACTTTTTTCCCAAAATGTGGACCTTTTCACAATAGAGGGGGTGTAGATTTGGCAAAAGTGGACCTTTTTGACCAAATATTGCCCTTTTTGACCAAAAAAGCCTAAAACCCCTATTTTTCCTATAGTGTAGGCTGGTATGTCATAAATACAGCCGTCGTGGTTTTTTCTGTTAAAAGCAAAATTCCACTTGATTCTTTGTCTTTTGGGTGTAACTTATTGGAAAAATATCTTGGAATTTTTTCAAAACGTTTTTACGGTGTCAAATCCAAGATGGCCGCCAAAATACACAAATTCCAGTGTAATTGGTATTCTGAACGCAATATGAGGTCCAAATTGACGACAATACCCATATTTCCAATACCAAAGAGTTCAAAAACAGCTAAATTCAATCAATATGGCAATCACATTAAACAAATCCAAGATGGCGTCCAAAATGGCCGCCAAAAAGCTATGTTATGAATATAAACGCTACATCAACACTAATCAAGATGAGAATAGGATTCAGATCCATGGGTGTATGTGTATCTTGTGGTACTAGGAACCCACATCTGACATTTTTTTTGTTAACAACCTTCAAATCCAAGATGGCGGCCAATATGGCCGCCGAAAGCGCTATTAACAGCTAAAAACTGGTAATTTAAGACAAACCTGAATTATTAAACTATGGGACAGTAACATTGTATTTAATACTTGAAGACAGAAGAAACAAATTCTAACTATTTTGTTTTGCTAACATGCTTTGAATCCAAGATGGCGGCCACGGCGAGTATACTGATAATAGTAAAATCTAAAATGATTTTCACATAGATCCATGTCATTATCATATTTTGATTAACAAAATAAACACTTTGATGCATCCTTTGGACCCAAAGGAACTCATATTTACCATTTATGTTTAAAAAAAACATACTTCAAAAATTAAGATGGCAGCTAATTTGGCTGCTATAAGCACTAGCAAAAAATCAATAGCAAAAAATAGCGATTTTTCATCCTACATTATGTTATACGCATTCGGAAACTTAAATTCTACCATTTAAATTTTTACTAATATGAACCAAAAACAAGATGCCAGCTAATATAAAACTAATTTTTGGAAATATACGAACATTGGAAATTTTGATAAAAACGTGAATAAAATGCCAATATATTTGTATATACGCAAGATATAAACTTTTACCAATTTTGTTAAATGTAAAATGCTTCAAATCTAAAATTACCATACTATTAGTCATTTTGTCTTTCAATCATATTTATAAAACCTAAATGATAAAATGAGTTTGTGTCTGAAAGTGTTTATCTGGTTGCTTCATTATTATATTTATTCAAATTTCCTAATGCAAATAACATACTATTGTTCTAACGATATAAACGACATTATCGCAAAAATAAATGGTGATTTGGAAAAGGTCAGTAACTGGTTGGTAAGCAATAAATTGTGTGTGTGTGTGTGTGCATATATATGTGTGTGTGTATATATATATATGTGTGTGTGTGCTCGCGTGCGTGTGTGTGTGTGTGTGTGTGTGAATGGCCGGGTGTGGGTGCGTATAACAGTGAGTCTAATGACTCGATTTATTTATGACTGAAATGTAATTCATTGTATAATCGTTTTATTTTTTTTTTGTTAAATATCCACTTGTCTTAATTTTTATCCGATGTAGTATAACTCTCTTAGCTGATATTATCATATATGTATATTGTATATTGTCTTTTTAACTAATATGTATTTTACCTCTGTACACGGACATGTGGAAGAACAATTTAATTGATCATGTTTTAACCGTGTTTAAATAAAGATATTATTATTATTATATAAAATATAGAAAGATGTGTAGATATATTTGAAATTTCATCAGTTTGGGCTATTGATGTTCACAAAACTTAAATGAATTAGTTTTTGTGTCCAAAAGTTTATAGTTGCTTCATTTATATTATGTTAAAAACTCCAGTGTTGGCTATTGATAGTAGCAATGGCCATATTGGTGACCATCTTGGATTTAAGGCATGTTAATTTAAGGTTTTCATGTGTCCAAATGTATGTATCTAGTTGTTTCTATACTAATGTGTACAACATATATTTAGGTATATATGAAAAATTGCCCACACTTTCAGGAGAAGCACCCCGCTAAATTTGTTCATTGAAGATAAATCCACTGAGAAATGATACTCTGCTCTCCATGGTCACGGAATTGCCCCAAATGACCCAACTAGTAGATAGGGTTTCTCATGTTTAAAAGTATGTTTAGTTGCTTCATTTATATTTTCATTAAAATTCCCTGATGCGTATAACACATTGTATTGGTATTTTGATTATGCTTGCACGCAGTTGTCATTTTGTCACCATTTTGGATTTGAAGCATGTTAAACATTTATAATAAAAAAAATATATTATACCCCTTACGTCCCTAGAGGGAAAATGAATACCAACCTACCTGACGATCACCGCAAGAAAGGGAGGTGGCGCAATTTGTCTTGTTAGATCTAGGACCGATTTCACCCTAAACACAAGGAAAAGGGTTCGTTCCGTGATTTTTGAAAAGTGGGAAAATGGCATTTAGGGATTTCAGGGATATAGAGTTGATTCATTTATAATTTTAGTAGAATTTCATAACATATGTATATATGAAAAATCACCAGTTTGGGCTATTGATAGTGAATACAATGACCATATTAGCCGCCATCTTCGATTTGAATTATGTTAGCAAAGCCAAAATAATATGAGTTCCTTGTGTTCAAAAGTGTACAGATGTTTATTTATGTTTTGATTACAATATTATAACGGATCACATGGCTGTATGAAAAATATACACTATTCTAGAGTCGTTTCTTGCGGTTTCATTTGTATTTTCATTCAAATTTCCCATGTGTATTATAAACATTATGTAGGTATATATACAAAAAATAGCCAGTTTTGGCTCTTGATAGTGCTTACAAGAGTCATTATTAGCCGCCATCTTGGGGTTGAAGGGTCTAAAAACGAAAGTAATAGAAAAGAGCTCATGTGTAGTTGCTTCATTTATATTTTCATTCAAATTTCCTGATGCATATAATATAATTATACGTAGGTATTATGAAGAATCGCCAGTTTGGGCTATTGAAAGATTAAGAGTGCTTATACGCAATTGTCATTTTAACACCATCTTGCATTTGAAACATATAAAAAAGCAAAACTGTAGTTTTCGAGTGTCCAAAATTTATGATTTTTGTATTCAAATTTCCTAATGTGTATAACATAAGAAGTAAATAGGTGTATGAAAATCGCCAGATTAAGCAATTGAAAGTGCTTACAGAAGCTATTATATTAGCCACAATTTGTGGATTTGAGTTCCTTTGGTTCAAAGGTCTAGGGTCAATTTTTTAATTGTTATCAAAATATTATTATGACATAGATCTATGTGAAAAAACATACACAATTTTACTATTATTAGTGCTTACGGTGGCCGCCATCTTGGAATCAAAGCGCGTTAGCAATACAGAAATGTTTGGAATTTATTTCTGTCAGAGTATTAAATGTAATGTTTCTGCCCCAAATGTTTAATAACTTAGGTAGTTTGTCTTAAATGACCAGTTCCGTTAATAGTGCTTTCGGTGGCCATATTGACCGCCATCTTGGAGAAGTATGTTAACAAAAAGAAAATGTCAGATGTGGGTTCCTAGCACCACAAGATATACACCCATGAATTTGAATCCTATTCATCTTGATTAGTGTTAATGCAGCGTTTATATTCATAACATGTCATAGCTTTTTGGCGGCCATTTTGGACGCCATCTTGGATTTGTTTAATGTGATTGCCATATTGATTGAATTTAGTCGTTTTGAACTCTTTGGTATCAAAAATATGGGTATCGTCGTCAATTTGGACCTCATACTGCGTTCAGAATACTAATTATAATGGAATTTATGTATTTTGGCGGCCATCTTGGATTTGACACCCTAATACGTTTTGAAAAAATTCAAAGATATTTTTCCAACATGTTTCACCCAAAACACAATGAATCAAGAGGAATTTTGCTTTTAACAGAAAAAAACACGAAATTACATTATAGCCTACACTACTAGCCCGCTTCGCTCGCACACATCATTTTTGTCTCAGATTTGTGTGGACCTTTTTGGAATTTTGGAGATTTGGGTGGGTACATCGCACCCTCGCACCCCCCCCCCCTATACCCCCTGGCTACGGCCCTGTTGTGTACCATATTTTGAAAGATCATATGAGGGTGCACTGTATTTCAAATGTGCCAGTGTCTCTTTAACTTTGCCACCAAAGGTGAACAAACACATTCTTGCTGCCTTTTGCGACCCCCCCCCCCCACAAAAGGAACAAAAACTTCTGTCCAACTCAAACTTCCGCATCCTTTTATTACAGTGTGATTAATATTTTGTTGGACAGAATCGAACACGCGATGGTGGACTGCGTGAGCCAGGAGGGCCTAGGATTAACATCGCACCTCGTTTCGCGACGCGTAATTGGTCGAAGAATGCGCCGAACCTCCGCGTAGCGTGTTGCACTTACATGAGGTGTGCGCATCTCATGTCCAAGTAATTTTTAATCCCACTGTAAATAGGATTTTTGTTTGATTTTGCAGGTGAGATACTCACAGACATCAAGATGGCTACAGGAGGAGCTGCAAAAACTAAAACGAAAGGTAGCTGCACCTCAATTTGCTGTTTTCAAGAATACTTTGATGGGATTGAATATTGTAAAACCTTGGGCATCAAAACTTTCTTTGACTCCCCTCTTTCTGAAATGCACAACTCACTCTCCCATTGCACTGCACTCCCATTAACCATGGACGTAGTAGAAAGAGACCACAAATTACCAAATTCAATTACCCATGCGACCGTCTGTGATCTATATCTCTTTGCCGCGATCGATGCAGTGACGGCGGTCTTTACTAAAGAAACACTGTCCACAAAACTTTGTAATTTCACCGGATGTTGTGACCCCGTACTGTAGGGTTATTTGGCAAGTGGTTGTCACCAAATAGAGGAAAAAATATTTCAGAAAACACCGAAAATCCCATCAAAATCCGTCATTCCTTTGTGGAGCTACGACTGTAGAAAATGAGCTTGCATTTTGGGTGATGTTGTGACCCGTAATTGTTAAAAATCTTGTGAAAATAATATGAAAATGTTCCGATCACTTCCGACTCTTGAGAAACCGTCTTATGAAAGTTCAATGTACCTTGTAACAAAATATAACTTCTGAACGGGTTAGTACATTTTGTGACCCCACTTTTCTGCACCCACTTTTCTGCACCCAGTTTTTTTTTCTGACCCGACTATTAAAAAAAATGTTACAACCAACAGCCACATTACTCGATCATTATTAACGTCAAATTATTGATTGACTGAATGATAGGCGTAAATTACATTTTTACATTATTTATGTTCCGCGATATATTGTCAACAATTTGCAGCCGCGTCCGCGAATATACAAAAATAATGTCAGGGAAATTCCCTGAATCGATGGCTAATCACAAATAAACAAGCTCTGATGAATATGTACGAATATGAATGCAATCTAGACTACTGTAGAAGCCACCATTCCTTTTACAAAATAAGCGTACTTTAAGCGAGTAGTGCGTTCCACTAGCGTAACACGCACTGACCGGTGATTGGGTGTCAGAGCACCTTGACAACAATCGCCGATGCTGATTGGCTCAATCGTGCGCGATCAGTGCATAATTTGCATAGCACCAGTGCCCCGGAAGTGGCATGACGAGCGACCTACGCGTTAAAGGAACTGTGGCTCAGACTTTAGTACCTGCACTGCACCCACTCACCGTTCGTTGGAAGATATGACCACGAATGATACCCATCTCGATCAAGATATTTACAGATAGGGTTACTATATTGGAATTTGGAACTAGCTCTTACACATTTTATTAAAGCCCTTGACAACCAGTTTTGAGAGATAATCACACTACTTGTATGACATTTCCAAGTCTCAAAATCTTAACATTGGGGTCTATAAAAAAAAAAAAAACGTCGGTCCCTACACATAACAGCCTACTACAGCAAGTGTGTAGGACTTACAATAACAATGTGAGTCTCGTACAATATCCCCACAAAATTTACACAAAAATAAGGACTTACCTGATTCCTAAATCTTTCAGTTGCAATTGTTGACATGCGTCCTTGAGTTGATACCAAATTGAGTGAAAATGCAGCAAAACAACCACGATAAATCACGAATATCAGTATCAGTATCAATATGCAATCTGTGCATCAGCTGTGCGAAAATCGAAATCCGTGTGATCGAAATCCCGCCGTTTTCCCATTATCCACAAGACAAACCAAAGGTTTATAGCCTTTTTCTACAGTCGCTTATGCAATGAAAAAACTAAAGAATGACTGCACATCCTATGTCCCATCAAAACGAAACGAGAGAAAACGACTGTAATTAAAGATATTGAAAAAAAAAACATTGTTGGCATCAGAACGTACGAGGTGGAAATGTGTTTGTAAAATAATGTTTGCTTGATTTCCTGCAACCGCGACTGATTTTCAGCTCAGATCACAACAGATGAAGGTGATATGGTATACTACCTTTCTATCAATAAAAACTAATAGTCGGGGCAAAAAGTGCGTGCAGAAAAAAATTGGGTGCAGAGAAAAAGTGGGTGCCGAAAAGTGGGTGTCACAAAATGTACCAACCCCCTTCTGACTGGTGCCCAAGCCCCTACGTGTAATTCTACCTCGAAACCTACCAAGTAATATTTTAACTTCCGGTTTATTTTGATTTGTTTTACCGTTTTGGTGGCTGTTTGATAGCCGACAAACCATGTTTGAATTGAGTTTCCAATTTCGTTTCAACCTCAATATGCAGTGTGGATAATCAGACTTTATATCTAATTAAATTTATAATTAAAATTAATTAGCCCTCCGTCTTCCAACGGGGGGGGGGGTTGTTTTACCAACCACTCTTTCTATTCACTTTCGCCCTACTAAAACACCCCATTTTTCCGGTGCGAAATGAGTTACTGTAACTGCCAATTGACATTTATGCTCCGTTTTCATGCCTCCCCCCCAATACACCGGGATACGGAAAGGTATGGGTAAGTGATGGATAGGGTGTGGTAATCACACCCTCCTTCGGGAGGGAAACCAACACACCTATAACAGATTCAACCCATCGTGTCACCAGGGTAAAAGTTTTAGACAGCGTCGATTAGTTGGGAGATGAGGCGAAAAATAAAATGTTGTGGGCCCGATTCACACCTGTTTCATGAACGAACTAAGACAATCTGGAGAGTGCATTCTTTCTTCTCCAAAACACAGGCCTTAATCAAATGTTTTTGAGAGTAAATTTACTATAAAGGCGCTTTGACTTGAATGCTTCAAATTGAGCATAGAATTGATTGTTCTCTGCTGCCCTCGGGCTTCATGTTTTAATAGATTTAGTGTGGAATTTTTAATTCCACCTACTGCACATCCCCGCTCAGTGCCCATTCCTTTGGAAAAGTACGAGAGGTGACACGATGGTTTGAATCCACTATCTACAACACAGGAATATCACGACATTTGATTAATAAATAGATATATTAAATAAAGAGAATTTTGTAAAAGGATGGGTAAAAAGAGAAATCCTAAATCATGTATAGGAGTCCTCTTGAGTTGTTTTTCACATCACACCCAGATTTCTTTCTCCCTATTTCTGGGCATTCATCTCTTCTTTCTCACGCTCCAGTTCCCAGTTCTGGTACTTGGTGTAAAGAGAAATTATAGGTCATGAGCCCATGACCGAAACCCTGCACCCCCCTCGGGGATTTTTGGAGACCCTATTTTTTGGAAACCTTATACATATATAGCTATCAAAAATATCACAATCAGGTTGTCTGCAAAAAGTCCCCATCCTGGGTTAAAGAGTGAGTTCGCTTTTTTTTCAAAATGGCGTACCATAGTCACTTAATGCCCCTTTTTGACATATTCGTTGATTTTTGATACCAAATTCATGCACTCTTTGACTACTTAGTTGCACCAAAGCACACCAAGGAATTGTTGAACACCTTTTGGCAAGCTTAAAGCTGCCTCCTAGAGGGCGCCATATTTCAACTTGCCACCAAAACAATGAAACACCGTGTATTTTACACACTTCATGCCTCTTTTAAAGGCAAAATGGCCGGTGTCACGCATAATTATAGACGTTGTCATGCACCGTGGATTAGTTTTGAGGTAAAGTAAACACTTAAACAATGAATATTAGCCTTTAATGTATATATAGAGGGCGCTTTTGTAAATGTCTCTGACTTACTATACAACTAACCACAACCACACCTCCTTAATCATGATCACCTTGAAGTCCGCATAAACCATGTTTTCTTTGAGTCTTGAGTGTTGAACGGATGGTTCTAGTGACAACAAGCTTCTTACTATGCCTGCTTGCGAGAGCTTCACTGAGATAAGGAGTGTACGCGTAGCAACACAACCAAACTCGCCCACATAAGTTGTTGTTTGTTCAGAAATTACACTACGTACTTCAACACCACAGGTGCTTGGTTGATGGGTCTAATGTGGGATCAGGGGTGAATCCCGGGGGAGCGTGCTCATCATAGGCCTCTCCTGTCGGCATCTGTGCCGGCGACCTGCCCATTACAACAAGTTTGACGGGACATCCTCCATAGAAACCGGGAATTTGAAAATGCAACACTCCTAATACAGCACAAAAAATTGGTATAGGGAAAATGCACGTTAACTCGACTTTGTGAAGTCATACTCCCCACAGAAGCCTGTTTTTGATATAGTATCTTTATAGAAGTAAATTACAGTTGTTAACTTTCTATTGATACAAAATAATTATACTTTTGTGAAAATTCCATAAGGGTACCTGCAGCTTCCAAAAGTTTTACTTTGAACGTAATTTCCTACAGGGCCTGCAGTGGGGCCTATTTACTAGGCACTGGTACTTCATTCACTAAAGTATCTGGTCAGGTATTTGCATTCGAACCCTTCTGAACATTTCGGAGCCAAATTTCAAAACAATCTGAACACTTGGCAACCATAGGCACCTATGCAATATTCATAAAATATGTTATAACCCCAGCCGGTCCATGTATCACCATAGGGCTTTGCACACACATTGCAGGGGGGTTGCCAAAAATTATCAGCCCAATTTCGAGGGCATACAAACGCACCCAAAAGATGTTGCCGAAAAAATAAAAGCTCTCAAATTGAGCATTCATTAAACTTTTAAAAAAAAAAAAAAAAAAAAAACTTTATATCCTTTTGCGTTAATTTTGGAGGGTCGCTTAGTGTACTCGAGCAATTTTTTTTACCTCCATCACTATGAACACAAACTTCTCTCAAAGTCCACCGTATTTCTCAAAAGTGTGGGGTTTCTTCCATCGAACCTTGGTCGTTCGCTCGCCGAGGATAGATTAGGAACCATTCTTAAGCACTTAGACTAGCGAGGGATGCGATGGTGGTATTTTAAAAAAAGCATATAAACCTTCACTGAATAAGGGCAGACTCCATCGTATACATTCGACACTTAACAATAGCAACGATCACAGCAATGCAAGATTGATACTGTGATACACCGAAACCAAAGTGGAGAAAAAAGTTACCAAGGGAAAGAAATTTTCGCTTCCAGTAGGTGCTCGCTTTCTTTCTTTTATTGTATCGCAACTTATTGACAGCGTTCCTTGAGTTGATTTACCAAACTGAGTGAAAATGCAGCAAAACAACCACGATAAATCACGAAGATCATTATCAGTTATCCATATGCCATCTGTTGCATCAAATCAGCCTTTGGGCGAAAAATCGCAAATCCTTGTATTCGAATCCCCGCCGTTTCCCCATTATCCACAAACAAACCAAGGTTTAATAGCCTTTTTTTCTACTAGGCAGTCCTTTATCATAAAAACGAAAAAATGACTGTACATTCCTATGTCCAGTAAAAACGAAAACGATAGACCGACTGTAATTAAAGATTAATTGAAAAAACATTGTTGGCGTCGCTTCAGAACGTACGAGGTGAAATGTGTTGTTAATAATGTTGGCTTTTTTTCCTGCA
Source organism: Ophioderma brevispina (assembly GCA_023653785.1). NCBI lineage: Eukaryota > Metazoa > Echinodermata > Ophiuroidea > Amphilepidida > Ophiodermatidae > Ophioderma > Ophioderma brevispina. The sequence continues at coordinate 11,697 of JAMKCH010039749.1, forward strand.
ACGAGACATGATTTCAGCTCAAAGATCACAAACGAATGAAGGTGATTAGGTAACTCTAATCGTTCTATCACTTAAAAACTAAATATCGGGGGCAGAAAGGGGGCAGAAAAAAAATTGGGTCAGAGGAGAAAAGTGTGTGACAGAAAAAGTGGGTCCTAACAAAATGTACCAACCCCTTCTGAACTGGTGCCCAGCCCCTACGTGTAATCTCAACCTCGAAAACCTACCCAGTAATATTTGAAAACGTTTTCCGGTTATGTTTGAATTGTTTGACCGTTTTGTTGGCGTGTTGGATAGCCGACAAACCAGGTTGATTGATTCCAAATATCAGTTTCAACTCAAATATGATGTGATAAGTCCATACTTTATTCTAATTAAATTTATAAATTAAAAAATTTAATTAGCCGCTCGTCTTCCAAAGGGGGGGGGGTGTTACCCCTCTTCTATTTTCCTTTCGCCCTACTAAAACCCCATTTTTTTTTTCCGGTTCGAAATGAGTTAATGTAACTGCCGAATTGACATTATTATTCTGCCGTTTTCATGCCTCCCATGCCTCCCCCAAACACCCCGGGATACGGGAAAGGTAAGGGGTAAGTGATGGATATGGTGTGGTAATCAAACCGCCTGCCTTTCGGGATGGACATACCAACACACCTATAACAGATTCAATCAAACCCAGTCGTGTCACCAGTGTAAAAGTTTTGACACCGCGTCGATTAGTTTGGGAGATTAGCAAAAAATCCAAATGTGGCCGATTCACCTGTTTTCAAGAACGAACTAAAGACAATCTGGAGAGTGGCATTCTTTCTTTCCAAAACACAGCTTAAATCAGAATGTTTGAGAGTAATTTAGCTATAATCGCTTTTGACTTGAAGGCTTTCATTGAGTGAATTGATTTTTCCCTGACCATCGGACTAAACATTTTCACAGATTTAGTTTGGAATTTTTATTTCCACCTACTGCACATCCCCCTCATTCAGCCTGCCCATTCCTTTGAAAGTACAGAGGTGACACATGGGTGAATCTACTATAGTACGACACAGAATCACGACATTTGATTAAATAAATAATATAAATAAATAAAGAGAAATTTTGTAAAAGGGATGGGTACAAAAAAGAAGAACCTTGAAACATGTAATAGGAAGTTCCCTCTTAAGAGTGTTTGCACAACCAGATGTTATTTTCTTCCCGATTTCTTTTCCTGGGATCAGCTCTTCTTTTCAACCGCTCCAGTTCCCATTTCTGGTACTTTGGTCTGTAAAATATTAAATTATTAGGGAGTCTGAGCCCCTAAACCGAACCCCCCTGCCAACCCCCCCGGGGATTTTTGGAGACGTCACTATTTTTGGAACCTATACATATAGCTCTCTCAAAATCAGGTTGTCGTGCAAAATCCCCACTCCCTGGTTAAAGAGTGAGGTCGCTTTTTTTCAAATGGCGGCCAATATTCACTTAAATGCCCTTTTTTTGACATATATCTTGATTTTTTGGAATCCAAATGCAATGCACTCTGTGACTCACTTAGGTCCGCACCAAAAACACACCAGGAATGTGACCCTTTTGGCATGCTTAAATTAACCCAATGCCTCTAGAGGGCGCATATTTCAAAAAAAATGGCCACCAAAACAGATTAAACAACCGTGTATTTACAACACACTTAAATGAATTAATGATGCCTCTTTAAAGGCAAATGCCCGGTGGTCACCTAATTATATACTTGTCATGCCCTGTGGATTAGTTTGAGGTACAGTAAACACTTAAAATAAGTGTTTAAGCCTTTTAAGTGTATATTGAGGGCGCTTTATGTAAAATGGTCGATGACTTACTATACACTAGACCACAACCCACGCCTCCTTAATCAACTGATCACCTTGAATCGCAGAAACCATGATGTTTTCTTGAGTCTTGGTGTGTTGACGGATGGTTATATGAGCAACAATACTTCTTACTATCCTGCTTGCTAGAGCTTCACTGAGGTAAGGATTACGCGTAGCGACGCAACCACACGCGTCCACATATATGTTGTTGTTCCTAAATTACTACGTACTTCAACACACAGGGGCTTGGTTATTGTCTATGTGGGATCAGGGGTGGAATGCCCCGGGGAGGTGGCTCATGCCTCTCACTCTCCCTTTTCGCATCTGTGCCAGCGACTGTCCCATTAAAACAAGTTGACGGACATCCTCCTATAAACGGGAATTTAAATGCAGGCGAACCTACAAGCACAAAATGTGTATAGGTAAAATGCCAACGTACCGACTTTGTGAGTCATTACTCCCACGAGAAGCCTGTTTTGGATATATGTATCTTATAGAATGTAAATTACAGTTGTTGGTTTACCTTTCTATTGATACCAAAAATATTATACTTCTTGGTGGAAAATTCCATACAGGTAACTGCAGCTTCCAAATTTTGACTTTTGAACTTAAATTTCCTACAGGGTCCTCAGGTGGAGCTATTTACTAGCACTGTATATTCATTCACTAAAATATCTGCTCAGATAGTTTGCATTCGACCCTTCTGAACATTCGCGCCAAAATGTCAAAACAACTGAACACTTTCACCAGAGGTACCCTATGCAATATTCATAAATATGTTTAATAAACCCAGCCGGTCCTTAATCACCTAGTCTTTATGCACACACATTGCATGGTTGCCCAAAAATTATCACCCAATTCGGAGGGCATACGCACCAAAAAATGTTGCCGAAAAAATAAAAACTCTCAAAATTTGGAGCATTTAAACTTTTAAACGTTATACTTTTGCGTATAATTTTGGACTCGATCAATTCAACTTGAATCAAAATTCAAGATCCAATTAATTTCTCTCAAAAGTGGGGGTTTCGACCTTTCGCCGAGGAGATATTAGGAAGAATTCTTAACCACTTAGACTAGCAGAGGGATGCGATGTTGGGATTTTAAATAATTAAACCTTCCCTGAATAACCGTCAGACTCAAGCGTATACAATATCATACACGTCACAATAGAAACGAATCAACGCGGCTGCAAGAGGATACTGTGAGACAACGAAAGTTAACAAAGGAGAAAGAAATTTGTTTTTTTTTTTTTTTTTTAATCCGCTTTTCTTTTCTTTCTTTTTATTGTATCGCAACTGATTGACGCAGCCATTTGTTAACCACCCGTCATACACGGCTGCACACTGACTCTTCGGGCAATGTTCTTAATTGATTTCTATGGTTGTTTGTAGCAGAAAACATCATTGTGTGATGTCAGAACACCTTTAAAACATTTTCACAAGTCGTATTTTTATCTCTGCTTTTTACAATGTCGTCTATTGAGAGTGAAAATACCCAAAAATTCGCGAATTTCGCTTGGGCCTTTGCAGGTTAGCGGCCGATTAGCAAAGTCGCCCAGTTGGTCTACCAAATCGTGGATTTAGCAACATTGGTGATCATTCAGCCTCTTTTGGCTGCGTAGTTTTATGCACGACTACCTATATTCCTTTCCCTATCACACTGGGCAACGGCGCCGTAATTGGCAGAGAAAGATGTAAATAGACTAGTATGTGTGACAATCATCTAATTAAGAGTTTGTCACAGCTCGCGTGGAAGCTTGTTGTACTGCTGGAGGTGCGGGAGCCTGTCGTTGTGTCTGAAAGACAATCTTGGAATTGGCGCACATGATGCATATGTCAAAGGGAGACTCAAAGGGCCTATAGAACCATCAGCGCGCATTCAACATCTGGGCACAGTTTGTACGCTTTCCGTACCTGCTCGGCCGTACCAGGCGTCACTGACTGGACACCTGTGATAGTCATGTTTTACTTCGAGGATTCACCTTGGACTGCACTCACTTATCAGACCCACAATCGGAATCAGTGGCGTAGCTATAGGGAGGGGCAAGGGAAGGGGGCACATGCCCCAACCCGGGACCCCGCCAGGGCGTATACTTTCATCTGCTTCATGATTGTGGAGATAACCGAGAGCTCGCTGGATGGGCTGAAACATGCTAAAACCCAGATCTCTGGGGGCCTCCGCTCCTGGGGGAAACCCCCGCAAACGTTCAGCCATAGTTCTATGCGTCACGTCAAGATAAGGACATAACCCCTCCTCTGAAAGCACTTCGAACCAAAAAATGTTAAACAAACGGCAAGATCTTCTTTCCGGGGCTCTGCCCCTGACCATCCCAATGGGCTTTTTTCCCCATTACCCTGTAATGGCCCGCACCCCTGAGATCGACGGCTCTTGCCCCGGCTGTGCTGCTCATCTGTGGAGTATGCTTGCCCTGTATGGGACGGGTCAGCCCAGAAGCTTGACCCGTCGTTGGATGCCTCCTGCCGGCTTGTCCCGCGGGTGTATTCGGCCAGCTCCAGCGGACAATTATACATGCAGCAGCGTAGCATGCTGAGCATAGCTAGCTGCCAGTACTGTATGGATCAACCCCCCCCCTGTGTTTGGACAGAGGCCCGCTGCTGACCGGCCTTAGGTAAGATGTAGTTTCTTATGCAAGTCTGGTCTTTGAAATAGTCTCTAGGGATTTTTGTGGGGAGTGCTGTGGAAAGAATGAATTGCTGTCAACCAAGTGGTAACTATTGGTATTGAGCCTAGTGAGCGTCTTCCGCCTGAGGCTGGTTCCTCGTGGGCTGAGTGAGCGGTGTCTTCAGCTTATTGGATCCTAATCGGCCGATACAAAGGTTTCCTCCCCTCCTTGCAGAAGTGAGCCTATCTGGAAGCAGATCATGACACTGAGCTCTCTTGGTCTGCCCAATGTTAAGTGCAAATCAATGCCAACAGACAAGGACCGTGCGAATTCATGCAAGCACCAGACATGTACCACCTCTGGGCTAATTCACATTTGAAAACCACTGTTTTGGATATAATAAGAAGAATTTCCATTTTAAGAATAATTCATTGGTATTGTTCAAATTGGTCGATCTTTTTTACGCATGCTGTTTCCCTTGGTAACGAGCTTAATGCATCTCCTTTGATCAGAAATTGAATTTTCCTCTTTCCTCCCCTCCTCTCTCTTGAGTCATATCTTAATTGTCCTCTTCTGTATCAATTTATTCTTCCTCTCCTATTAGTCAGACAACTCTTGTGGCATCAACGCTCCTGATGGCCACTTGAATCTAGTGGCGCCCATCTTAACTTCCAACCATGATCATCTGTGAGGAATTTCTACTGGCTCTGCACATCTGCCTGGTACCAAAGCAGGGGCTGGGTGATCATTGTGACTTCTTTCTATTTCTGGATGGTGCATCCTCAACAATCTCTCCATACGAGTATCCTGGCACATCGTGGATCTTCCAAGGCTTAGAAGTGCTGAATACTTGTCACGTTTTACTTAGCCCTCATCTACTGATCCATTTTGTTAACAAAACTCGCCCGACCCACCCCGGATTTTTCGTTTACTGAACATCCGATTCCTGTAAATTTTGGTACCACAGGAGAGCTTAGAGTTTCTTATTTCCATTGTGGTAATCAAAATTAAGTGCCAACAAAACATCCCCATTATGACGTCCACTAGACGTCATATGTTTGAGGAAATATAAAATACTTAAGATATAGGGTGGAAAATTGATATTTTTTCGCATTAACACGACTCAAAACATTTTATAAGCACTAAAATGCTCCATCTATTTTTAGAAAACTAGTCCATTTCCCTCAAGTAGAGCCAAAAACAAACCCACCGCATGAAAATTGGATATTTCCTAACATTTTTGGCGAAAAATTGAATTTCCTCCCTTTCCCCTCAATGTTGTTCTTGGAAATGACAAATTTGTCTAGTATAATGCGACAACTTTATGACGTATTGTGACGTAATGCTAATGCATGTTGGTACTCTTATTTTGTTATCATGGAAAGAGGAGGATCAGAGCCAAGCGGTTTGGTACCATCAAGTGCCTGTGATGTTCTTTCTGTGTTTGTGTTAGGCATGTTGTAATGTTCTTCCCCGAAGGGGTTGTGGTTTGCATTTGGGCAGCCATTGGAAAGCGGCTCCCTCAACCGTTTAATTTAAAACCCGGGTGGGGAATTTTTGCAGACACCTGATTTCAGTTGCTAGGTATCTCACAAAATGTTGTCTCCAAATCCCGCGGGGGGGGGGTGCAGGGGGGTCATGGTAGCCCGCAGTCTATATATATGGCCTATTGTTCTATGCCCATTTCCTGACAAACGCACATGTGTAGCCTATAATTAATCATGGTGTCGTTTTATGTGACCTTATACGAAAACTGCATTATACTAAACTTTTGAAACCATTTCGAATGAGTATTATATTGAACGGCGTACGGTTCTTCTCCTCATGTGGCAGTTTTTGGAAATTGCATTCTGATTTAAGTTCAAATAACTAACACCCAATTCATTCTATCGAATAGACTAAAGGTTGGAACTACATTCTACGATTTGGTAATTTAGAACCATCCCTTTTCGTGATTATTGCTTTGAAACAACCCTCCATTATATTCGAACAGTTTGACTGAGCTTCCTTGCAGGAGACGGCCAAAAAGTTGAGAAGATAATTTATTGTAATGGCAGCCATTTTAATGGACAAAAATTTTGGGATTCTTGAGTAAGGAAAACATCAATGATTAAAGATATTTTAACAACAACTGAATTCTTTGAACCTCAAACAATTAAAAAAAAACATAGATAATAGCTAATTATTAAAAAGGCGGCTATTTTTGGCGTGAATGAAGTCATCAGCGATTTAGATTTTTTGTACATAATTGGATCTTTGACGCCCAAAACATATTCAAAAACACTAAAATCATCCAACATCTAACTTAAAAAAAAAAACTGGATATGCTATTATATTTGATGGGCCACTGACCTACATGGATAGCGAGCTCGCACTTAATTGAATAGTCGGTGATTGAAACAACCGGAACGTCCCAAGGGGGGCCATTTCAAAAGGGCAAGAAGTCATCGTTAACTGCACTACTTTAAAGCACTGGTCGGTAAATTAAATGCAATTGACCTGCAAAATAAGGGGAAATAACAAGTTTGGTGCGTTCAACACAAGGAATTTTGTATAGCGGTGGTATCAAACAGATCAGATGGGTACTGAACAAGAGAAAGTGTGTGGCCTCCCAAAAAAATGAAATGTGAATATAATAATGAGCAAATAAATAGCAGAGCATTTTAACAGTATTTAAAAAAAATAAATGCGTATTTGGTATAATAACATATGAATAAATGAATGCATGAATGAATGAATGAAATAATGAATGGATGACGAATAACCCACTTGCAATTTATTATAAGAGAAATTAAAAAAAATAAGAACCTTAGAAAGGAGGATGGCGGGGAAGGGGCAGGGGCAGTTGTAGGAAGGGGCCTTTGTAGGGTACGGGAGTGTAGGGGACGAGTGAGGGAAGCTTGGCGGATCGTGCGGCCGGCCGTTCTGTATTCTTGCGGGCTGTCGGTGCCGAGTGCGTCGGGGCTGGGGCCTTGTACCGTCCGCTTCCGTTGCGGTCCTTGGCTATTTGTGAGCGGGGGGGGGTCCTAGGTGAATCTTTTTTTCGATCGCCGTTCTGTGCTTGTTCGTGGCTCGCTGCTCGTTCTCTATGATTTATCCTGGCCATACCTGTGTCATCTTGTCCCCCGGTTCAGCCGCTGTCCCCGTTCACCCCCGTTCCCCCTTACACACCGCCTCTGTGACATCTTCCCCCTTTTCTCAGATCTCATCCCTCACAATGGCTCCCTTTGATCTCTCTTAGTACTCTTCCTCCAGTGCACCCTCCCCAGACTTGTCCCACCTCCGTTTATTTCCCCTATTTTCCCCCTTCCTCCATCGCCCCTTCGCACCTCCTAACAGGCCGTCCCGAGTCACCCCCTCGCCGCGCCTCCCCTCCCCCGAACCCTCTAGTTTTCTATCCTTCCCTCCCCCTACCGCACTCTCCCCCTTCCCGCTCCACTCCCTATCTACCCCCTACTGTTCTTTACCCTTTTCCCCAGTTCCGCGCTCCCCTCCCTTCTCACTCCCTGCCCTCCCGGCACGAGGCCTTTTGACGGAGGACCTTCCCGTCCCCTTCCCCCTCTCCCTCCTCCCTTCACATCCCGCCTCCCCTTCCCTCTTCCGCCACTCCTTTTCTCGTCTACCCTTTTTCCCTGTCCTCCCCCTCCTCCCGTCACCTCAGCCGTCGCCTCCCCTCCCCCCTTCCTTTCCCCTCATCCCGCCCCTTCCGCTGCCCTCCCCGGCACCCCTTTCCCCCCGCACTTCGCTCCGCTCCCTCGCCCGTCCGTCTCTCTCCGCGAGCGCCACTCCCTCGGTCTCCCTTCGGTCTGCCCCATATTTCTCCCTCCCTCCGTCGCTGGCTCGTTTTCCCTCTCTCCTCTCCCTCCGCTCACTCCTTGCCTTTCTTTCCTTTATTTTTTGCATAACGTGTTATTTTTTTATTTTATTTTATTCATAATAATAAAGGCAATTGGGGATTTATTCGTTTCATTCCATTCATCTTTCTTTCATTCACATTCATTTTTTTATTGTATAACCACATACCATTTATGCTTACTTATACCATGCTCTCTATTTATTTGCTGCAGTATTTATATTATTTCACATTTCCTCCTCAGTGTTGTTTCTTGCTTTTCTTTATTTTGTTTTCTCTTATTAATTTCTCTTTATTTTGTTCATTATGGGTCTGTTTTGAAAATACAAGATTCCTTTTGTGAAAAAACCCTCTTTGTTTGTTCCCCCCCTTATTTTTGAGTCAATTCAAATTTGACGTACATGTGCCATTGATAATGCGCGACAAAAACAAACGGTCTTATTGCCCTTCGCAAAATGGGAGGACAAAATGTTTTCACTTCTCGATCAACCCGCCCGCTACCTGTATAGAGGTCATGGTGATGGGCAGGCCATTTTGGCGGCCATCTTGGATAAGTTTTTCCCCAAAGAGGAAATTTAGATGGTTATTTTGGATATGGGGTTTGGTTGTTACGATTGGCAGTCTCTGCTTATCTTGTGCAAAATAGCTCAATACATTTTTTTCCATGTTTTTTTATTGTTCCGGGTCAAAACCCCCCGGGGACCACACTAGCTTTGGGTTTTGTGTTTTCAGAATTGGCCCGAATGTGCCCCACTGCATGTCTTACAGAGGCAACTAAAAGACCCCCCCTGCGGTTTCCGTGTGTTTAGAATATGCCCTCCCGTTGTCCCCCTGCATTTCGTAAGAGGCGACTATAAAGGGCAACTCGCTCTGTATTTTGAACAGACCCGTTTGTATTTAAATTTAAGATCTGTAGTATAAGATTTGTAATATATAAAGTGTTCACAGATTGTATGATTAAAAATATGATAAAAAAAGAAAAAATATCACAACAAACACTTATTATAAGAAAATTTTTTTTACAAGTTTATACTGTTCTACTGTGGTAATGATGGTGTAATTATTAGATTACTTAATTGTTACAAATTATATAGTGTTAATTGTAATAACTTGTATAAGTAGCTTAAAATCAGTATCAGTTTGGGTATAATGCTCAAGTGATTACCTAAGTTAACCTTTTTTCAAATATACATATATAATATATGAGACCATCTATTAACCTGTATTTGTCTTAATGTTTCATATTGTAATGGAATCTTAATCTGTTTTTTAAGATTTGTGTTTGATTTCTGAATGTGATTATTGAATTACACCATAGTGAGTTGAGATTTTTGGTTGATACATGGATGTGGAATGACCTTTTTAATCAGGTTATGTGTATCATTATTATTGTGAATTTATCATAATAGCTTTTGAAGCTGTTTTTTTCTGTAAATGTGTATGTTGCAATAAATTGGTTTATCTTGTTTCAATACATGGATGGGTGATGATCTGGTGCATCAGTTTATGATTGTACCTTTTTTATAATTGGTTGTAATTTGAATTTATTGCAAATGAAGTTTTAAAATCGTGCATTGTATCTGGTATGTAATGATACTGTTTTTTAACTAAGACACGATATGACCCACACCCTTTGTGTTGAATTGTCGTTAAATTTTATACTCGGCGATGCGATAGACAGGGTTGTCCCTCACTCCAGAAGCGAGAATACGTATTCAGGATCGACTCCCAGCTGGTGGCGGCTCAGTGATGGTAATGGTAACATTCTGGTCCCATTAAAAAAACAACACTTCATATTCTTCTTGTCTTCTTCATTTATACATCTAAAATGTTCTCTGCGATAAATCATCCCCAAACAATGCCTTCAGATTCCCAAATGATTATATTTAATTCACCCCCGCTCTCTCGCGAGCAACACTCATTATAATGTTTCCTCGAATATGAATGCCCCCCCCATTTAGAACATGGAATTCCACATTGGCAAGTCTCTCGATTACTTTCCTTTCTTAAAATAACTTGCCTCAGAATTCGTACCAAAAATCGGTTCATCCTCTATGTAAGACCTCATGAATTAGCGTAGCATGAAATCTTCTATAAGAGGATTCAAGATCAAGATTGGTAAACAGCTTTATATTCGCGTAAAAGAGTCTTTACTCTAGTCTAACTCAGAATACTTACATCAAGTAAGACCCAAAAATCTCCTTTTCCGTCGCCAAAACACAATCAAGCCTTTCAGCCCGGAAAAGACTTCAAACACATAACAACTCATTTATAGTCCCAAATTCTGCTGGGCCCGGGGGGGTCTGGGATCCGCGGAAAACGCGGTCTACATCAAGTCTATTTTACTCACAATGCAAAAGGCAGTACCTAGCCCCAATACATGCACACGCTTACTGTCTTCTGCCAACACATTGTTGGACCTTCAAAAGTAGAGACGTCACTGCCATATACAGGAGAACGTCTGATAACTATACCCACCAGACCTCACTGGTCCCCCGTAATGTTACAGATAATTTACTGACTGTGCCGAAGAACGTGAACGGACTAGAAATAAAATATTAAATTCAATTTCTTTAACATGCACTCTATTGTAAGGTGCCACACATGTTTGTCCGTGCTAGATTGGTTCATCTTTCTTAAAGTTTTAATTTAGGTTGCACAAGACAACTTGAAAGTAGACACTTCAAATTTTACCTTTTTCTCAACAAGGACGACATTTTTTCTCTGCTCGTTCGCATGTTCCTGAACAAAAGACATTCATGGCTGCTTCAATGCCACCATCTCAGAAAAGGGAGGGATTCAAGGAGGAGTTTTTGAGTTGTTCCATCTGTATGGAGTCATATAACAATGGAGAACACATCCAAGCAAGGTTTGCCTTGTCTAACCCTATGTGCAAGTCTTGTCTATCCATCTACTGGGTGAGTCAAAAAATTTAGCGATTACTAACGGGGAAAACCCTCTGTGCTATTCATATATTGTTCTTTCTGTAGTATATTCCCTAATTTGTTAGCTCTCATATGAAATTACGCTTTAAAAATTGATTAACCCGTTCAAAAGTTAGTTGCGGAAGTGAAAGTACCCGATGTGAAATACCGAAACAAAACAAGTTACGCTAGATTAACTCAAAAGCATTCCTTGGTTGTACGTTTGTCATATTTGGGATTTGCAAGCATATCCAAAAATAATCCTCACCCTCCAAATAATAACATTCAACACATTTGGAATAATTGTCAGGGAACACCAGTGACATACCAAGTCTGTGGGGGGAGATGAGGGTAAGGGCGAGGATCCCCTCAGTCAGCACTCTTTGCCCCTCCTGGCCCCAATAGTATAAGGAAAAAGAAATAAAGTGATGTTTAAGGGTAAAGACTGACAGGTTACCATGCCACTGCCGTACACCTTTGCAAAATGTGTCTTGGAGATGCCCCCCAAATTAAATGGTTTCCACCGGCTAGGTCCCCCTCCCCCAAATGAAAATGCCTGGTTACATCGATGGGTACGACTGTAAAATGAAACCTAAAAAAAAAATCTTTTACTGAATCAATTGGACTTTGCAGCAACAATTTTGCAGCTCTCTTTCAACTTTGGCTTTGATTTCCATGTAGTAGAACTTCCAAAATACATATATATACCTTGCATAAGAGAGCAGATCAAAGCATTAAAATGTTCCATTTTAAATATGATTCAACACCTGTCCGGCGTAGCATTTGAAAATCAACCTGTTATCGCACTGGGGTTTAGACACCTTTGTGGAGTTTACACAACGTTTTGGGGTTTTAGACACCTTTCTCGGTTTTACACACCTTTTTGGGTTTTAGACATTTCTCAATTTTACACCCCTCATTCTCGGTTTTAGACACCTTTTTCAGTTTTACACATCATTTTGGGTTTTAAACACCTTTGAGAGTTTTACACACCGTTATGGGTTTTAGACACCTTTGTGGGGTTTACAAAACGTTTTGGGGTTTTAGACACCTTTCTGAGTTTTACACACCGTTTTGGATTTCAGACACTTTTTTAGGTTTTACACAATGGTGCGTGGGATTTAGACACCTTTTTCATTGTAATAGACACCCTTTTCAACTTTATAGACACCTTTCTCTTGTTAACACCTTTTTGACACCAATGCGCCGCCCATATTATGTGTACAGTCAGTGCGCAATTTGTTCGGGGCTGAAAATGGATACCTTTACAAAAATAAGTGTAACCTTTGAATGGCTTGACCGATTTCAAAAATTTACAATTATTGTGCAAGCTAATTAAACAGGTTATTTAACAGAGCAATTAATTTGGTAAATTCCGATGAGGTTTTGACATAAAAAAATCATTCATTTGGTTGTACTTTTTTGACTCGTCCTGTAGTGCTTTGCGCTGGAAGGCGAACAAAGATCAACTGCCCAAGGTGCCGTAAAGAAATAACATTGCCTGGAGGAACCATAGACAGCTTACCAAATAACTTCATTGTAGATAACTTGAAGGAGTATGACGATATCTTCAATCATACAGTTCCATGTGGCGGATGTGTTAGGAACAACCAAGCTGTGAGCTTTTGTCATGACTGTGGTTACTTTCTTTGTCAAGACTGCGAGGACACACATAGAAATTTAAGTCCCTTGCACAAGCATAAGCGAGCAACCATGGCTTACCTGCAGGAAAAGAAATGGAATCCATTAACCCGAAAAGAGCAACAACATGCAAACGCAAGCACGAATCGACTTGACACGGTAAACTGTATATCACTGGTGGCAACAAGTACCAATTTGGATAGAGGTGTTTTTTGGGTTCTATCAATCGGGGTCTGATATAATGGACCGGGGCAAAGTTGAATAGCAAATACATTGTGAACAGTAGTCCAAAAATGCACTTAAATTAGTAGGGCACGAGTGAACAAAATAAATTGGAACGCGCCAGGAACGGGCATGTCACGTAGGTGCGTGGGGGTCCCAGGGACATGACAAAGCGAGTTTTCTTAAAAAAATAGAGGAAATGGCAGGAATCTGAGTCAAAACATACATCTATCAAATTTCAGTACGCAAGTCACTCTCATTTTAAACAACCTGTTCTAACAGAAGAATGATCACTTGGCAACAAGCATCATCGGTAGACTACGCTCCAGCGCCCAATACCATGCCTGTGAGTTTGCAAACAAAGCCTGTGATACGAGCCATCCCACACAGCTACTGACCTCACACAATCAAATCATGGATAGACTACATGAACTAGAAAGCACAGAGATACGTAAGACCACATCAGATAAGACCGACTTTGCTTTCACTACCAAGCATCAATCTGCTGAGGGGCAGATTAAACAATCCCTGCAGAACTTGTGGGATATTACATGGCTTGACCAAACACCAGAAGGAAGCAGGAGGAAGGATATGCAGACAACTAAAGTTGAGAAGGTAAAATTAGATCCTAGTGCAATTTCAGGATTTCCAGTAATAAATATCTCATATTTTGAAAACCGTTCGGCTATTGCTATAGGTGCTTCCATCTCGCTTGACACGCACAAACATTTGAGTCTCTTGCAGGAAAAGAAGTGCAATCCATTCACCCGAAAAGAGCAACAACATTGCAAGACGCACGATATAGACTTGACACTGTACTGTAGATCAGCTGGTTGCAAAGTACCAATTTGTATAGAATGTTCTTTGGTTCTTCATCGGGGTCATGATATAATGGACCGGGCAAAATTTGATAGCAAAGTCATTGATGAAATAGTAGCCAAAATGCAGCTATTAGTAGCACGATTGAACAAAAGAAATCAGGAACTCATCAGGAAACGGGCAGCTATTACGATCACACAGGAGACACTGGCAGCGAGTTTCAATCAGAAAGAGAAGGAAATGCAGCAATCTGAGCAGAAACTACACAACTTAATCAAATCTCAGTACAGCAAAGCCCACTCCTATTTGGAATACCTGTATCAAACAGAGATGGATCACTTGGCAGCAAGCATCCAGTCGGTAGACTTCCTCACAGATCATATGACTAGTGCCTGTGAGTTTGCCGACAAAGCCTGTGATATGAGCCATCCCACACAGCTACTGACCTCACACAATCAAATCATGGATAGACTACATGAACTAGAAAACACAGAGCTACCTAAGACCACATCAGATAAGACCGAATTTGCTTTCACTACCAAGCATCAATCTGCTGAGGGGCAGATTAACAATCCCTGCAGAACTTGTGGGATATTACATGGCTTGGCCAAACACCAGAAGCAAGCAGGAGGAAGGATATGCGGACAACTGAAGTTCAGAAGGTAAAATTAGATCCTAATGCAATTTCAGGATTTCCAGTAATAAATATCTCAAATTTGGAAAATTTGGGCACTCTTCAAAAATGTTCTGTTATTGCTATTGGTACTTCCAAGTTCCATCCCTGCATAGAACAACTTAGTTTGAAAGGTATAGGAATGATGAACATTTAAAAGGTGCATTTCGAGATCCTAGCACATCGATATTTGCTTATGATTCATTATATAGATATCCTCAAGAAAGGTTATTTCCAAAAGTTAGCACATTGGGAGTACTTTTGATTTCCAATGTTGCGTTTTGATGTAATTAGCTCGAATTTCTTCTAGAGTAGATAGAATTTGCACTTAAGATTAGGCACACATAGTATACTTTGGCCAAACACATTTCACATGCAGTTTGATCCACACCATAAAGTACATGTTAAAATAATTGGTCCCGTAATTGGTACACCTATGAAATGAAGCCCATTCACTTATCAATATGTTACCTTGTGATCAGTGGGTAGCTAGGCAGCCTTGTGGTTCTGAGGGGTAAATGCCCGGTAAGGGGAAAACTCCGGTCGTCTCCTTCGTGGCCTTTTGAGCTAAAGTGTTCATAGTCAGAAATTTTTAAAGGCAAGAACATGCCAATTACAGCTTATTAGTTTATGAAAATTATATCGATTGGGGAGTACAATTTTTTGGCCATTTTCTCTCCAAAATTGGATATTCTTAAACAGCT
>JAMKCH010039750.1:0-25185 GCA_023653785.1 Ophioderma brevispina
AAGGTTTATTGGACAAACAAGTACAAAAGAAAACCGCAAACCTTGTTTTGAACTTGCCCGACTATCGTAATTTTCCCCATAGAACACCGTGCTTTGACTTTCTGTCGTGCACGACAGAAAGTATTAAATCATAATCTTATTGCATAAAGACGGCGTATTCGGCTTATTCACTTCAGGTGTGATCTAATACATTGGAAAGCATTCCAAATATGAAAAAAAAAACCGGGTTCGAAAAAATTGGGGCGCTTATGGAATCTCCTCATGTCTCTTTAACATGGATTTTTTTTTTTTGGTCATGGATAAAACACACTTTTCAACGGGTTGTGACAAATAGCGACCCTGAATCACTAGTGACCCACCCTGAATTCAGCAGACTTTACGGAATAAACTCCCTCATGTTACGTTCATATCGCGCCAGATACGTTACCTCCCTCCTGCTACGCTCTAGCAAAACGGCGTGATCGTGATTACATAAAGTCATACTTTACACCTATGCTTTAGTATAAGGTAATACCTGATAAGGTATAGAGACCAGGTCGGTTGAAGCACGTACTTTTAATCAAAAAGCCACGACTAAGAAAAAGGGCGGCCAGATACGTTACCCCGATACGTTACTTAAGTGTTAAACGTAAGGCAATATACTAAAAAACGGATAATGGTCGCTTTTTCATGAAAACGGTGCATTTGGAGGTAAGCCACACCAAAAAAAGTCTCAAAATTGTATGTTTTATGTTTTAAACATTTAAGTATTCAATACCTATTACGAGAAAATAATATTGCCAACAACACTTCTTACGTTTCTGCACAGTATGCACACAAACATTTTGTACAGCAAAATAGGATTTATTACGTTATCAAAATTTTAAATCAACAAAATATACCAACTGATGACATTATCAGAGAGGTTCCTGGGTGCAATTTTTATTTGTACTAAGTTAAAGTTTGAGTAGCTAATTGAACTCAAGAAATATGATCAAATTTGTTTAGTTTATTACGTTATCCTTGAGCATTGAATTCTGCCTGAAAATTATACCTTATAATAAACAAATATTAAGATACCTTTTACTAATTTATTCTAAAGATACATTTAATTGACACCATATCATTCTATAGCCAAATTATAGTTGATAATGTAAACTAAAACGCATTCAACGTAATAAACGATAACGTAATACACAATAACGTAGTAAACATTTTTGACCATTTTTCACATCTCCCATTGACTAAGATGTATCTGATTGAAAGTTTATATAACTTACTTTTGTGGTCGGAAAATAAGTATCTATGCCACTCTTGATCAATATTTAAATAGATTGTTTGGTTGCTGAGAAATGTGGATAACGTAATACACTTCTTTAAAAAGGTCGCATTTTTCAAAAAAGTTCAACATTTCTTAGACTTTTTAATAGTCATTGTAAGCTGAAGAAAACACTATTTCCAACTGCCGCATTATGTTAACCACTGGCGTACCCGGGGGGGATTTGGGGCTAAAGCCCCCCCCCCCCCCAAAGTTCTCAAGAAAAAAGGAAAAAGGAAGAAAGAGGAAGGGAGAAAAAAAAGAGGAAAAGAGAAGGAGGAAAAGGAGGAAAAAAAATAAAAAAAATAAAAAAAATAAAAATATTTGATTTTTTTTCAGCAAAGCGGATCAAAAAGGCGGAAGAAGTCGAAAGGAAAGGAGTTTCAGGTCTTGACACCCCTAAAACCTCAGGAGCCAAGGGGCTCTGCCCACTGGACCCCCGCCGGGGCGTTGCCCTGGACCCCAACAGGGGCCCTAAGGCGGGCCTATGGACCACCACCCGTTATTGGCTACGCTCGCTTCGCTAGTCATGGTTCGAACATCTTTAGTCCAGCCCCCTCAATTAAATTTCCTGCGGCAATGTCCTATGTAACCTTGAAATAAGATGCACAATCAATCTTAGTAGAAGTTACCAATCTTGCACACTACTTGTGAAGGATAACGTAATAAACAAGTTTTCACGGACATTTGTTTGTATTTCAAAATATAAAAATAAATTGAGAATACAAGAAAAAAACATCCATTACATTATTTCTACACATGTTTGGCAACAAAAATATTGATATTCGGAAAATTCAAGCTGCTAGATTTTTTTAAATTTTTGTAATCTTGATGTGTGTTTCGGATCATCAATTTTCTCCCATTTTTCGATTTTTGAAGGCAAAATCTCATAGCAAAGAAAACCGAAAAAAGCATGGCAAAACTATATATGTCCCAAAGCAGATCCTAGCAAAAATATTACCGTTTTGTTCCAAATTAAGCATTGTTTGAAAAAAGGACTTATTAACCAAAGACACAAAAATTTCTGAAATGCACAGTTTCATGAAAATCGACCAATCTTTTTAAGATCACCCATGAATTGTTCCGTGTTAGAGAATATTAAAGTTACGATTTTCATGATTTTTCAGGAATTCAGTATGTTGATATCTTGTCATTTTGGAGCCAACTTGAACACGGAGGACAGGGCCTTTCGTTTTTTTATATAACGAGTACTCACAATATTAGGACACATGTGCTGAAAAATTCAGCTACTACTTATTATTTTCGCCAATTGGCTACGATAGACCTAAATTACCTGAGCTGGATTAATTAAACAAATGTCTGCATTATATAGCGCCTTTCACAAAGTTATAAAGCGCTTTAACATTTATTCCGTGTCTATTAGAATATGTCAGCTGCCTTAAAAAATGACCTGGGAGGAGTGTGGCAAGCGAGGTTTAAAAGTCGTCTGCCCACGTACACAACACAGTGACCTCAGCGGGACTCGAACCCACACCCTTCGGTCATGGTTCGGTAGTTGATCCAACTGGACCACATGTGCCTCAAAAAGATCAATAATGTATCACAAAAGTAAAAAGAATCGAGAAGTGGTTAAAGTTGATGTATGTCTTTCCTTTGTTTTTCCATAACATTCAACTTATTTCTTCTCAGCTCTTATATAGAGTTCCCCTCATTCCGTAATTTTGTTACACGTTTGGTTTTTTTTTTACGCGAATGTATTTATCGTATGTTTATGGAATTCTATAACACATTAACGTGGGTAATAATAAATTGAACGAGTGCGAACCAGGGTCAGTTAGGATGCAATGATATCGGGTTTTTTAATTGTCAGCGACAACAATTAATGTAATCAATTATAATATTGGTTTTGAAACTTTCCTCTTCCAAATTTATCCCCGCTATGGATGAAAATGGCATATCTTTATGAATGACTGTAATGTCTGTTTATTAGGCTGCCATACCATCGCGGCTCAAGAAGCCTCATTCATACAGAAAACTCACCCAAATACCGAATGAATTACAGCAATACGGAGTGCCAACCACAAACCAATTGGGTGCTTTGATGTGGTCAGTCATGGGTGTTCCCATGGCCCACATACGACCTTTTACCATATGCAGAATAACCCTTAGAGTGAGTTTTATTTTTCAGCTCGCATGATTTGGTATGATAAAATTTTCCTTTTCACGTAGAAAAAATCATAATTATTTCATCAAGATCTCGCTTTACTGTTAACCATTGCGACGTCTAAACTTGGATTTCTTGGTCACCCTCCCCCGTTAAGTACCCCATTTCCCCCGATACACCCCCATTTTTTTCTTGATGTTTAGATTTGTTCGATTGCATTTTTTTTAAGCCCTTACTGGCTTATGGGGGTATTGCGATAGCTCTCTCTCTCTATCTCTCAATCTTCTCTATCTCTCTATCTCTCTAATCGCCTATCTCTCTATCTCTCTATCTACTACTCTATCTATCTATGCTATCTAATCTATCTATCTATCTATCTATCATATCTATCTACTATCTATCTATCTATCTATCTTAATATAGTATTGCTGTGTTTATTTTTAGCTTGATTTGTACACGAAGAGCAATCACTTTCTGGAGAAAGGAGTTAAAAAAACGACCGGATCGACCTTTCCTGATTGCAACATTGGAAAAAACTTGCGTTTTCCTATCGTACGTATCCATAGGTCCGTCCGATCGTTGCCAAAGAGTCTTTGACACAGACCTCCCGACGACCCAAAATCTCGAGAATCTTGGGTCGGTATTTTTTTTTGTTTTTTTTAGTCTTGGTTTGTCTATTTTACCTGTTTCCAGTTGATTAATGTGTAACAAAGCCAACAAACGGAAAATCACAAAGAGTAGCTCGGATTGAAAGTGACAGGGGAGATTTTTTAAGGATTACAATTTCTCTCAATTTCACACTGATCGGTCGTAGACCACCTACCGAGAACGTCTCGAGGGTTTATTGAACAACAAGTACAAAAGAAAACCGGCAAACCTTGTTTTGAACTTGCCTCTATCGCAATCGTCCCCATAGAAAACCTGGGCCCCCCCCCCCTTTTGACTTTTCTGTCGTGCACGACCGAAAGTATATATCATCATCTATTACATAAGACGGCGTATTCGGCTAATTTACTTCAAGTGTGGTTATCTAATACTTGGTAAGCCTTCCAAATATCAAAACACCGGGGTTCGACAAAAATTTGGGGGCGCTTTTTCTGCACATCTCCTTATGTCTCTTTAATTCCTTGCACGGGCCAGGGATGTGAGTGACCATGTTTAAAAAATGCAGAAAATGGGGGACTTTCCGGCTACAGAGGCAATCCTAGTCCTACCTGTCAAGTGAGGGTTCCGTTTGACAGACATCTCATTTTCGCTACCACTAACAATTAAGTTAGATTGCCTGTGGACAAAATCTTAACGAAGTTAACTTTCAGACGAAGTGGAATAACCAATTTACCTCAATCACTTGCTACCATATGCTTACAGGATTGGAAATTCGCTGGCGATGCCTGTTGAAGAATCTTCCCACATACCGTGTGCCTTCTCTACCTAATCTTCTTCGATCAATTGTGCATTCCCGATTTCTGTCCGAATATCTATCATATGGCCCTGGCATATGGCAATCTACAGTCGCCAGTAGGACTTTGTGTCATTAACTGTATAGGGTTTATTTGATCCTTGAAAACGACTGGATGGTTGGATGAAATTCGGTTTGCAAAATGCTTTCGATGTGCTGAAATCTAGTCATGGCTAAAATTAACATCATACTATAGCACAGGTCAACAAACCATTAACGTCGCAATGGATGGCTATCTTTAGACTTCGTGAGGAATGCTGGGTTAAAGTTCGCGAAAATGGGCTCTTTCAACATAGTTTCATTCCCAGTAGTTCGTTAAGAAATAAGGAAACAGTGGAATAAAAATGGATTTTTCCCGATTTTTCCTGACCTTTTTTTTACATGGACACCTGATCCGGGGAATCCTACCGTAGCTACGCGTTGAGTGCTACAGCTTTGAAAGGGTTGTAATGTGGTTTCAGCTGTGTTAGTTTAGCTGGAGTACATGAATAGCAAGCACTTCTGGAGAAAGAGTTAAAAAAACGACCGACCGACCTCTGATGTTAAGCTGGGGAGGGCAAACACAACAATTTTTTGGCCTTGAGCTTCTGTGTGATATTTGTAGTAATTTTATCCCATACTTATACATTTTTGGTTCACATATATTCATTTGCTATAAAATGTCCGCGTATATAAGATTATTCATATTTATTCCGTCCAGTTTCAATACAAGCACAGTACTTGATCATCTTTTTGAAAAAACGCAGGCAGAACAAGGCGACAACGCCCGGTGTTCACTAGGGTATAGAAACGGTTAGTGTGTAAAACGAATAAGCGCATAAGAGCATAAGACTGCATTAAGCATAAGAATAACCGATATACGGAGAAGCATAAGTGCATAGAGGCATAATAGCATAAGATGCATGACCATAGAATAACGGATAAAACCGTATGTACAGAATAAGCGCCTAAGAGCAAAGCGAATAAGAGCAATAATAGCATTTAAGGATGCATGACATAAAGGAATAACAGTTATACAGCATAGGCCGCATAAGAGCTAAGCGACATAAGAGCATAAGACCGCATAAGCATAAGAAACCGATATTACGGGAATAAGGCATAAGGAATGATAGCATGAAAATAACCGTACTATACGGCGCATAAGAGCCTTTATCAGGATCTGTTTGCAGAGAAAATGGGACCAAGTCTAATGATTTTTCGTGAAAAACAACCATTTGGGAGGCACATCACCGTATGCCTTGACATGTCAGTATCCCACTCACCTCCCCCTCCCCCGATGCTGATTGGGCCGATATGAGCTCCGGATCCCGCTCCGTATGTATGGTAATCGAATCGTTTTACCCATAGTGCGCTTATGCTACATATAGGCTCCGTGGGGGCTTATGCGTTTTACACTCATATGCCTCATGCGATTAATGCTCCGTACATACCGTTATTATTATGCTTATGTACTCTTATTGCGTTTATTGAATGCTACGTATTATGCTTATGCAATTTGTGTCTTATGCGATTATGCTCTTATGCGCTTATGCTGTTCTTATGCTCTTATGCGATTCTGTCCGTATATACGGTTATTCTCATGCTTATGCACTCTTATGCGAGTATGTTCGTCTATATACATTTATTCTTATGCCTATGCAATTTATGCGATTGCTCTTAGGCGATTATGCTTTTATGCGATTATGTTCCGTATATACGAGTTATTATTATTTGCTTATGCACTCTATGCGATATGTTCCGTATATACGGTTATTATTATGCTTAGCACCTATTATGCGATTATGCTTTCCGTATATATACGATATTTATGCTTAGCACTATTATGCGATGCTCTTATCGATTATGCTTTATTGCGATTATGTTCCGTATATCGGTTATTATTTTATTGCTTATGCAACCTTATGCGATATTTCCGTTATATCGTGTATTCTTTATACTTATGCACTCTTATGCGATAATGCGATGATGCTTATGCACTTTTATCTCTTATGCACTCTTATGCTCTAATGCTCTTATGCTTATGCAGTTTATGCTATTATGCGCTAGCGTTTACACTAACCGGGTATAGAAATCTTTCCCAGGTTGATTGGATTCCTTTCCCTTCTGGTTTAAAGATATAGGTAAAAAAGCTAATCTTGAGCATTTTGAGAAGTACGACTTGAACGGCGGCCAATGACTTGATTTGGCCTGCAATAATGACTACAATTTACCACAGGCGGGTTCGACGCTCGTACCCGCTCGTGATTTTTTTTAAAGTGGCCATTTAGGGATATTCATCTCTTGGAGTATGGAGGTGGCGGATTTTTAGTTGTTCATAGGAGAAAATATGGGGTTTTTCCAAGCAAATGACGTCTTTTGTTCTATAGCCAACTCGAACCCCTTTTAACCGCTAAAAAAACTTTCTACCAGTGATTCCGTACACCAATAACTAAACCGTTCATCAGCATGAGATATTCGGAGTAATCACATTAAAACAAATTATCTTTCACAGTGGCATCTTGCAAATTGGCAATTTCAGGCCCTTCTCCATCTTATAATAAATACTTGCAGAAAACAAATTAAAAGCGGTAGAACTCGTTACCTTTCTAAAGAAATTTGATCTGTTTTCCTGATTGTGTGCGAAGAGGTTTTGATGAATTTGTTGTCGGTTTACAGCGCAAGGTTCAAATGCAGTTAAATATAGCTTTCCAATTTTCTGCTAATTTGCTACAGATTTGAGTCAGTGACTTGAGGTTATTGATTGTATGCTAATATGTGCACGGGGAACATTCACTTGTTGATTCTCACAGAGCACTATTAGTCCAATAATTGTATGATTTGACCCCACACAAATTGCAACAGAAACAATTTTGGTGTTAATATACTCTGAAATAGTCCAAAAATAATATATTAAAAGTCTACCAAAATCAACCTAGTGGAACATGTAGAAATAAGGGGGAAACGTTTGTACAGGGGTAAAAAATTAGAATTGTTCGAATTGATTTAAATGATGTACCAATTTATTGGGCTACTCCTAAGGTTTAAAAAAAGGTATAGTTTGCCCTATCTACGCGTTATAGTTTTAGTACAATAGGCTCATAACAGTTCAAGGTCATCCTGGGGTAAAATTCATAGAATGGTCCGATTTTGATCGGACTGGTTGTAAACTGTTAAATTTGTCCCACTAGATAAGTAAATGTAAATAGATTCTTTGTTTGAACTTTCTATATATGAATTACAGAGCTATGACTAGTGACCTCCCATAGACCCTGTAGCCCCCAGTCACATTTTGCATTCCAATTATGCAACGAATGTTATAGATGGTGCAACCAGTATATTTTCGGGTTCTGCACCATTAGACGAACAATTTGACACCATTTTTATAACGAACGGATAAATCTGAAAATTTACCCCCATTGTGACCTTGAACCTATTTTGACTCATAACTATTGAACTACAACCTGCAGATATGGCAAACTATACCTTTTTTTAATCCTGGAAATGTAACGAACACGTTGGCATACTTTTCGACGCGTTTTGAGACTTTTCATATTTTGACCTCTGTATAAACCTTACCCCCTTAAAAATATATGTTCCACTCCTTTGATTTTAGTAGACTTTTGATATGTTGTTTTTAAAGGTATTCTCAATACAATTCTGTTGGAATTGATTCTGTTGCAATTATTGTTGGGTTAAGGCAGCATTCATTCTATTTTGACTGGCCTATATATGTGACAGTTTCCAGTTTTGAATTAGCTGGAATTACATAATCATTAATCTTAACCCTTATCCGAATCGTCACTGTATCCTTAGAAACTCTACCCTTACTCTACATTGTAATCCCTTAATCCTCACCTTAAAGTTTTAATTCTACGCCTCAAGAACTTTAAATCACTAATATAATAAATCTTTTAAACCTTAACTGGATATGGTCTACTTATCACACATTCGAGGATGGGTTGCTCCTGAAGCCCATACCCATTAAAGCTAGTCATTTTTTCCAAATTCAAAATACCCATTTGGTGTCTAAATTGCTAGTGTTAGGTCATATCAACACCTCATATTATTTTTCTTTGTGAAAAACAGACAATGAATCATTTCAAGTGGTCTTGAAGATATCATTTACAATGGTTTTGTTTACAAATAAAATTTGGATCCCGACTTTTATTAGTAAATAATACATAAAAATCGTAATTTCTTGACAATACGGAGTGTTAAGCTTAGACACTTAGAGGAGTCTAATGCAACCATTTCCAATATCATCGATCAATACAGTTCAGATTCTCCTTGAGACTATACAGCTGTCAAATGTTTTGTTTTGTATGGTCTGTCCATCTGCACCTTTCGTTTATTTGCTTAGTTACGTTTGATTGTTCAATTCTGTTTTCGTTTTTTAAATGTTTTATTAGCCCAATTATGTTTTTTTTTGTCCCTTACTTTATTAGGTAATTAGAAATTTTTCGTCTATCATTAATTAACTTGTAAACAATAACGTAATTTTATCAGGGTGCTATAATTCACACGCCTTGCGTTCTTATGGTATAAAAAAAAAAAAAAAAAAAATGAAGATATCATTTACAATGGTTTTGTTTACAAATAAAATTTGGATCCCGACTTTTATTAGTAAATAATACATAAAAATCGTAATTTCTTGACAAATACGGAGTGTTAAGCTTAGACACTTACAGGAGTCTAATGCAACCATTTCCAATATACAACAGTGTAAAAATGGTCTTTGGTGAAAAATAGGGGGCGCGAGTTGTTTACATATTGAAGAAATCACGGAGAGTGGCTTTAAACACATTTCCTATAGATGTGACCTATGATGTCACATGTTGACATTCACGACATTCAGGCAAAATATATATTACAGTAGTTCAATGACAGACGACATAAAATCTTGTCATAAATAACTTGCAGAACCTTTCTTGATGTAAATCGGTCACAATATGCAGCTGGTAGCATTAGCAAGCATGCTTAAAGTTCCAAAAACTCTTCTTATTAAATCCAATAAATTGCATCTTATACGTTTCGCAACAGGGATGAGAGACTGGCGTCGACATTAAATGATTTTCTTGTGCAAGTTATTAATATTAATACGTCCAAATGTCGATTTTTGTTGTTACTAATGTAAAACTCGTAATTATTATTGCTATTAAAATTTGTTAAAGCTAATTTGTTAACAAGCTAATAATCATCTATGCCTTCCTCTTGTGTGAAAGAATTACATGTCTGACATTTTTCATTCTCAGAATAGATCATTTCCAAAACACAAAATATTTTAAAAATGATTTCAAAATTAATGTAGAAAAGTGTTTTATATCAGATCTACTCTTCAGTTTTCTCAATTAACCACCAAACCCTCCAGCTTAGTGTTTGATCATCGTTTGCTCGTTTCAAAATTCCGAGGTAGAGCGGTTGATGAAACCCCGAAGATATATTTTCTGATTTTGTTGGGACTGATGGGACCGCTTTAGATATTATATAAACCGGAAACTTTATATGTAGGTCAGATATCTATTTCGTTCCATATACTGCAAAAAAAAAATCAGACATAAAACCCATTGATTATCAGTGAAATGCAATTTACTTTGATTATGACGTCATTGTGACGTCAAATAGAGGAACGATGGTACTTACGTGGTATTAATAAAAAGATAAGAGGAGAACTATAACTATATTTTAATACCAAATTATTATAATTTAAATTTTTTAATCAAAAGTATAGGGGAATTGCAAATACACTCTATTTTGTAAGACGATTTACAGAAAATAGTTGTTTGACGAGGGTTAAATGTTTGAAGCGAGTGGTGATATTGTGATTTTGGTGAACATATAAACGGTAACCGCTGAGATCATGTTGACAATGATGACATTACGACGATAATGATGAGGATGGTGATAATGTTTTGCAATATTTCCATCGTCATCGTTGTTAGGGAGGGGTCATTATTTACACCGGGGGGGTGGAGGATTTGAGGGGGGAACCCGAAAAAGTTTTGTAAGAGAGAGGGGGGAACGTTAAATTTTTCATCAACGCGAGAGGGGGAACATGAACTTTTAAATGGGAAAATCAGCATGATCAAGGGGGGAACGTGAAATTTGAACTTAAGCGAGGGGGGAAACGCGAAAATTTTTGCCGAAAAAAAGTGAAATCCTCCATTCCCCCCCCCCGGCATTAAATAATGACCGCTCACCGCTCCCTTATGAATTGTTTATCATCGCTATTATGCACTGATAAAGGTTTGCCACCCTCTCTTAAACTTATTTGATAGTCATTTGCTAACCCTATGGCTAACATTAAAAATCACTAGTGCTTCACCATTACTCTGTTCAAAAGACTGTAGTTATTAACTTTAAAACAATGAGGTGATTTTAATCTGTTAAATGATCAATTATATCATGCTTATGGCCACGTTCTAATGTCGGCATTTGTTAATCCAAGCCTAGGCAGACTTTGTGTATTAATGATATGCTTTACATCACACTGCGCAAAAACCCTTGCATTTAGTAAAAATAATTGGTTTTAGAGTGATGAATGATGAACATTGTTTTAATGAACGCAAGCAAACCTGTTATCCTAATTAACCGGGATATCTCAACTTATAACGGGTGTCTCAAAAAAAGGAAACCTCAGAGCGCCATCTATTTCAACAAAAAGAAAAGAGAAAGAGAAAACCATACAAAATAATACACATCTGAAAGTGCATTTCATTTGGTTTTCGACGCCTCGAAAAAATCTTTCCAAAAGGACACATATTGACCGAGTGATGGTCATTGAAAAATTTGGTATCACTTTGTTCATTTATACACGGTTGTTCTGTCTGAGCTGTCTTGAGACAATACACCTTCTCCAAGAACATTGCTTTCGTTTATGGTCTTTGGTTTTTGCGACAAAATCAGCTTCTGATATTGAAAAGGTTAGTTTAAATATTAGAAATTCCAAGATCTTGGCATCATTCGTCCTTACTGCGCTGTCTATGCCCCACCCCCCCCCCCCCCCCCCCATTGGCTTGCATTAAGACCATGAAGACAGATGTAGGCTTGCCTCTCTTTTTCCATTTCAATAATCGAATTCTATCATTCGTTGTCCGTTCGGAGCTTGCAAGGCAGCCCACGGTTATTCTATTGCGAAAGTTCTGGCAAACATGATGGTTGTTCATGTACATACACTTCACTCTTTAATGTTTCACCTAGGGCGAAATCTAGTGGGTCAAAAACCTGGGGAGTCTTGACAAAAGAATAACCACTGCTTTTGCAAGCATTCAACGGAAAGAAATGATTAGAGTTGAGTATTGAAATGGAAAAGAAAAAAAGAAAAACGCAAAAAGCATATATCCGTCTTCAAGGCTGCAAGTTCCCCAAGTGGGGTGGGGGGGCTTGTGGGGCAGGAGCAGCGCAGAGTGAAGGAAATGAGGAAAGATACGAGAATTTGCTAAGATTGAAAATAAACCTTTGCAATTGGCAGAAACTGAGCTTTGTCGCAACAAACAAAGAAACCATAAAAACAAAAGAATGAGTTTTGGAGAACGTGTATTGCCTTTCTAAAGACTACTGTGAAACAGTACAATCCGTGGATAAATGAAAAGTGGTACAAATTTCAATCGGCCATAACACAGTCAATATGCATCCTATTGGAACGATTTTTTCAGTGTAGGACAACCTAATGACAGGACTTTTCAGATGTTTATTATTTTGTATGGTTTGCTCTTTTCTTTTCGTGAAAGAGAGGCACTGTGGGGTTTCTTTTTTTGAGACACCCCGGTATGTGGAACGAAGTATCTTTTTTAAATTTGATTTGTGTTTGATTTTGTTTTTCTCTGTTTGTTGCGGGGGTGGCCAGCTATATCCTGTTTGCGGAAGCTTGAAGCTTTGATAACTATAACGAACTTTTGTTTATTTACAAATAAAAAACTAGTTACCAATGTACCATATTTAAGAATATTGGTCCATGTAGCTGAAGCAGCAAAAGTATGAAAATGAAAAAACCGATTTGAAACGCATTTCGTATTGATGACATTCATACAATTAATCGACTTTTATTGCTAGTGGTTAAAACAAATAACATACAGTATTTAAATAGCCACCTGAACACCTGGCATGCACTTGCCACAGATTGTGAACGCCACATGCCAGTTGTGTGCCTGTATTTGCATACCATCACTTAGTGTGTTTTTATTGGTAGGAGGACATCGGTCTAATAAACCTTAACCTGGCATGGTTTTGTCACGAATTGAGTGAAACAGTACACTGTCAGTGTGTTTGTGAGCCTTTGTATTTGCACTACAATATCTGTAGGTTAGGTGGTATGATGACAGCATGTCTAACACACCTTACACCTGCCATGCTTTAAACAGACATTGAAAGCACACGTCAGTGTGTGTTGCTTTTGTATTTGCATACAATACTGTAGGGTAGGTTGGTATGATGACATCAGTCTTAATCCACCTTCCACCTGGGCATGCCTTTTGACATCAGAGTTTGAAAGCACATGTCAGTGTGTTGTTTTGTATTTTTCATATCCATACTGTGGTGTTATTTTTTGGTTGATGAGACTCAGTCTTAACCACCATCACCTGCCATGGCTTTGTCAAGACATTGAACGCACACTGTCAGTGTTTGTTGCTTTTGTATTGCATACAATTGACTGTAGGGTTAGTTGGTATGAGTGAAATTTCCAGTCTAATCCAACTTCCACCTGGCATGCTTTTGACACAGATTTTGAATGAAAAGCACCACTGTTCAGGTTTGTGTGGCTTTTGTATTTTGTCAGACAATACTGTTAGGGTGTAGGTTGGTTTGTATTGATGACATCAGTCTTAATTCACCCTTAAACATGGCATGCTTTGACCACAGATTTTGTGTGAAAACACACTGTCAGTGTGTTGCCTTTTTGAATACCATTTTGTAGTTAGTTGGTAGTTTGGTGATTATGGAACACTCACATGTAGTCTTAATCCACCTTTCACCTGACATGCTTTTGACACAGATAAGCACACCTGTCAGTGTGTTTGCCTTGGTATTTGCTTTACCTTATTTGGTAGTGTTAGTTTTGGTTATGACTGACTTCAGTCTTAATCCACCTTAACATGGCATATGCTTTTGACACTAGATTTTGAAAGCACACTGTCAGTGGTTGCCTTGGTATTTGCATAGCATTTGTAGGGTTAGTTGGTTGAATGGGACATCGTTTTAATCCATCTGTCAACCCAGGCTACTTTGGTAGAGAGTTTTAAAGTACACTGTCAGCGTGTTGTCTTTGGATTTTGTATCCCGTTACTATTGATTTCAAAGCACTTTACTGTTGCCGATACACGACCTGATTC
This sequence comes from Ophioderma brevispina, assembly GCA_023653785.1. Classification (NCBI taxonomy): domain Eukaryota; kingdom Metazoa; phylum Echinodermata; class Ophiuroidea; order Amphilepidida; family Ophiodermatidae; genus Ophioderma; species Ophioderma brevispina. The sequence continues at coordinate 14,187 of JAMKCH010039750.1, forward strand.
ACAATAAAATCATATTTAGTTGTTTCAAGTTAAACATACACAGGTTGACTAAAACTTTCCTTCTTTTAAGTACTCAAGACTTTTTTTAAAAGTAAATTTTATGTCCTTTTTGCACACACATATAATCGAATTCCACTGGGGCAATACTGCAGTGATACGCCATGGTTAATGCAACCTGCTTTCCATTGCCACACAATAATGTACAAACATCAATCTGTTTCGGCGTGGTTAAAAGGTTTTTACCTATCTTTTCAAGACTATTTTTACAAACACCATATGTTAATTGAGCAAACTAAAAATAATGGAACTCTAGACAAAAATCGTTAAAAAGGTCGCTATGTGTCTCGTTCAGTCAGTACTTCGACTCCATTAAATATGAACCAAGCATAATACGCATTTCAACAATTCATGGCCCCCTTAATCTTCGTTGGTCAATTTTCATTTTGTACACTCGAGAAGAATAACAGACAAAAAAATGCAAGTAAAATGTAAGATTATTTGCATTTGCACAGTTTTGACATTTTGAAAAAATGAAACAACTTGACAATGTGTTATTAAGTGCTTGGTTATTCCCATGTTAAACCTAAATTTCCCAAATTTAAAATCGTGTTGTGAAATTGTTTTTCTAGCACACTTTTTCAAGAAGCGCATTTGCCGGACAATCAATATAACAACCACAAAAAATTTTGAATTTCATAATTTTGAAAAAACTTGTAATATTGTGTGATTGCCACTATGAAGGTCACACAGCATTGTCTTAAGTATTTTCCGATTACCTCAGAATCTATGAGCTGGTTTCTCACTCAAATTGCTGGATTGATTAAAGAGAGACCCATATCGTGGTTATTATTATTTTTTTATTTTGAGTACAAAATATTTCATTCATGTATATTGTTCGTAGCATATCGCGTTTTTGGCTTTAAACAAGAAACCCGAGGACAACATTGTGCGCCACTACCGTTTTTCAAATCTACTATTTTTAACCCTTTAATAATCTCAAATTTATGAGACCTTTCAGCAAAGGATGGCATAATTTCACCACTCGTTATCAATACCTAAGCCGTAGAAAAGATGATTAATTGAAAACTTACAGCGCTAAGAACTGCATAAAGTCGCCTTAAGAAACCTCCGTTTCATCGCGTCTAACGGTTAAGCTCGTCTCTCCATAATAATTAACCTTTCCATTGAATACGGGAATCCGTACGATAAATTGATAATTTCCTCGGTAAGTTGCGTCAAGAATAGTGATTGAAGAGAGTGCTTTCAAAAACGACATTTATGAACCCTGTAAAAAGAGAGATAGATGATTGAACAGTTTCGGATCAATATTACGAAATGGGGCATTAAAGTATAGTAAATCGATTTCAATCACAAAGGAAAGCTACAACTACCTTATATATGCAGGAGATGCTTTCTCCTTGTACATCATGAAATTGGTTCAATCGAACAATAACACCAAATAGGGAGGATGATGTAAATACAATATTGTCCACCAATAATGTTTTGGACGATTTGTCCACACAGCGGATTTTTGAAGATTGTGGGGAAATATGGTCATTTATGATACAGTCTTACGTTAAACAAGAACATTGGCAATCCTTCTAATGTTTGGCGTGACGAATAATACGGCAGTTTTTACAGGGAGGAAAATAACATTTTGTTTAAAAGGTCTAATACGATTTTTTTCGTCTGCTTTAAACGATTCCCAAATATTACAGTAGTGCCTATGCACATTTAATGGTTTTGGTGGCCTTGGAGTCGAACTGGTGAACAGGTAACATAGGTTTGTTTTCACGTTCCTATGGCCCCGCAAACTATTATTTGCCGTTTTAGACAAACGATATACTTTTTTCCGACTCCTATGTTTTGTAATTGTGTACCTTTTGGATCACGCCATCTTTTCATGAAAAAAATTACATCTATCACCACGGTAATTGGCAATTCCAAAAAATTGCCCCCCCCCTCTATAAGGGCGCCGGAATTACGACTTTTTGGCACTTTTGAAAGCTGGAATTCTAAGACGGGGTGGGAATTCCAGCCATTTTAGGTATATAGGGTGACGGAATTCCAGCGTTTTTACGATTTGCAGAGGAAAATTCCGGAAAAACTCAATATTTTCACCACCCTCTATACCCCTAACAAAATCCTCTGGGATTCCATGTTTTTTTTACATCGGTAGTCTAGGAATTCCTGTAATTTATGGAAGGTAGTGGCTGGAATTCCTGTAATTTCGGAAGGTATTTTTCTGGAATTCCAGATAATTCCATCGAAGGATGCCAGGAATTCCAGCTATTTTTTGTGAACAAAAATTTTGCTCCTGCCCTCTATAGGGGGTATTTTTTTTTCCTGGAATAGCCCATAGATATTAGGTTGGGTCCCTAGGAACCCCCCCTCCCCTTGTCCACCAACGTGAGTGTAGTAAAAAATATTTAAAACAGTAATGAAGAATATTTTTCCTGGTTAAGTAATTACATATTCATGTAATTAAACAATAAATACTAATATAGCAATCGTTTAACCCTTTGATTGCCCTATCTCCATCACGCCACTGGGTACAAACCAATGGGAAAGTTACAACGCAGACAAAAAGCCACCTTACCCTAAGTCCTGACATATTAAAAAATGACCACCCCTCATTTGTGTTTAGGTATATGGACCTTTTAGAAGCCATTTAACACTTTTTTATTTCACATACATATTTTGTGGAAATCGAGGTCGTTTTAATTGTGTTCATTTTTTTCCAATTGTATATGGTTTTACGTGTTATTGTTACTTAGATGACCGTTTTTGACTCCACTCTGAAGGGGTAACGGATGGGATATTAATAGACAAAAACTATATTTTTGTTTTACGTTCGTGAAGGTTGATTGAAAACCCCGAAATATTCGCTGACACGTTTGCGTATAGGGGTCGCGTAAGTTATGTTTTAAACGCACGCATGTCGCACTTAACAAAGGAGGTTCTATAAGATAGAGAGGCAAAACGTTACGTAATCTTTAAAATCACCGTCTCGCATGTTTTGCCGACCACAACGAAACCTAGAGTACCAAAATGAAAGCAATGGCTGCCTCCTCCTTCTTCCAACTACTGTGGGTGCCGCTTTGCATTGCATATACACTAAACGGTAGTGATACAAATTAATGTGTGTTAGAGGTGGCCAGGTGCCAGGTGTAATAATAGTTTACCATTATCATTGTGCTCAGATACATCTTTTTTCTCATAATCAATGCGCGCTTAGGTGAAAAGATGTATTCATTGAGCGGTTTATTTAAATCACGACGGACTGATGTGTCATTTCATTCGTTGTGTGGCCATGGTAAGACAAATTAACCACCCAATAGCACCCAATATCCCAACAACTGATATTTTGGGCGGATTGTTTGTATCGATTTGACATTATGGTTGTATACAAGCACCCAAACGGATAATTATTCCGTGCAATACTCAAAATGTGTCCATCCCCAGCAACGGACGACTGGTTTTGATCGTTTCATCAATCACCCCCCTTTACTGTAACCACGACTGCTCTATCAATGGATTTGGCTCCACAACTATTGTATCATAGAATGGAGCAACGGGTGAGCACTTGGTCTACCGAACACATACGCATTTTCCAGAGACACCTGTTTAACATAAGTTGGATCCCGATTGCAACGTTTTAGAGACATGCAATCCCATTCACTGCAAATTACATGAGCTCATGAATGGCTTTATTCTGTAGTCTGTTTTTGTCGCTTATCCACATTTCATGGGAACAATTTTGTATAAATGACAGGCTCTTACACTGCTTGGGCTCTTTGGATGACAATATGGCCGTCAGTGCCTCCATTACGAAGCCCAGGTTCCAATCCATTGTAGAGGAGATCAGTGTTCGAAACCCACTAATCCGCGGTTTCAGCCAAAAGTTCTATATAGATAGAGAGGCAAAACTTTACATAATCTTTAGAAATTCACCCTCTCGCATGTTTTGCCGACACAAAGAAAACCTAGAAAGCAATGGCTGCCCCCTCTTCTTCCACATACTGTGGGGGCCGCTTTGCATATACACTAGCTGTAGTGCTACAAATTATGATAACTGTTTAGAGGTGGCCTGGTGTAAAAATAGTGTACCTTGATCATTGTGCTCAAATACTCTTTTTTTCTCATATGCAATGCGCGCTTAGGTGAAAAGATGTATTCATTAATGCGGTTATGTAAATCAAGACGACTGATTGTCATTTCATTCGTTGTGTGGTCCCCATGGTAGGACAAAATTTAAAACCACCCAATAGCACCCACCATCCAACAACTGATTTTGGCGGATTGTTTGATATCGAATTGAATTATTTGTATCCAAAGCACCCAACTATAATTATTCCGTGCAATATTCAAAATGTCATCGCCCAAGCACGGACGACTGGTTTTGATTGCGTTTCCATCATCCCACCCCCTGGGTCAGCAATCTACGTCTCAGTGTACCGAGTAGCGCTTTTTATAATGATGAAATTTTCCCTCATTTTAGTTAAAACTATATTTCTCAAGAATCCCAGGCTCATTTTAATAAATTAGGCACAAATGTATGCCATTTTTGATAATTAAAGCACAAGATTAAGAATATAAAAATAAAAAAAGACCTCTTTTTTTAAAATTTCAAATGTTAAAAGTAAACTCGATAGTCTTTCATACAGGCCAGAACTTTACTAACCACCGATCATCTTTCATGGTGTGAAAGACTAAACAGGCTTGTGGCAAACGATAGCGTAAATAATTAAATGCGGACTCGTTAAAAAAATCGTCTACTTCTTCGAAAGTTAAGCTTGAAAATGGTGTTTTCTTCGCGCAAGGAATACTCAATGACCCTAAAACACTGGTACTGCATATTTAGGGAATTTCATTATATATGTGCCGAGATATTTCATACCAATAAATCCCTTCAGGGTCATGTATTTTCTCTCGAAACACTTTTTCTGCTGGATATAGGGCCCCTTGTGTTATATTTCTGTGGCAGGATTACACTCGCAAGACCATTGAACCCATTGATAAATTACTCAGATGTGAGTTTCACGCACATGTTCTTCACTCAAAGTCATTTAAATGAGCGCGAATGCTCCCAACTAGCGTTTGTGACGCTTAAAATTCGTTCAAGGCTAAGACATTGGCATCAGATATACAGTGCTTACAAATCACATTACACACATACCACCCATTACTTAAAGGACACTATCATTGATTCCTCACGAAAGATTGGACAATATTTTTAATTTTCAGGAAGGCTTTCAAAAGTGAAGACTAACTCTTGTACATTTCTGCAATAAATTATTTGGTTTGCAGCTGAAAAATGTCGAAAGGAAAAAACACAGTGCCAAAGATATAATCTCTATCCATTAGGTTCAGAATCAGTCAATTTTTGTCGTTTATTAGATTGTTTCAGTCTTAATGATAGATCTTAATTGTTACAGACTGCAAAAGCTGACTTTTGATAATATTTTCCGGGGTATTTTCTGATTTTAACAAATTACTATAGTGCGCCTTAATTGGGAGGATATTAATGTTAAAAACCAACGTTAGTAAACTATTTTGATATTGAACTTAATTTCAAACACAACTATAAAACTCTGTTTCCTGTTCCGAAGTGGCGTTCAGTTCAGCCTGCTACAAAATCAATATGTTACTTGATATGGAGAAAATTAAAAAAAAAATCGAGTAATAAAATTTATGAAGAGGCACCTAAATACGCGTCGGTTGGAGAGAAAGTGGAAAACACAGATACAGAAGAACATAGAAAAGCATATAAGAAGCAACACATTTGTAACAAACTCATTCGAAGCCAAGAAACTTATTTCAAAGATATTGGATGATGCTGACCAAAAGATGTTTTCCAAATATCATAAGCTCCTAAATAAAGGAGGAAAAGTTCTTCCTGCTTGAACTTATCAAGAGCTTGGACTCATTTGCTGATTTCTTTGAGACAAAATTGTAAAATAAGAAACAACCTTGACAATCCAAAACACCACAAATGAACTCAAGTCACATATACTGGATGATCCACCAGAATACGATCAGAGATTGACGACTTTGCCTCCATGTCAGATGATGAGTCCAGAAATATTAGCTGTAAATTGCAAAAACAAAAGTGTGTTCATTGGATGTTATACCAACATCGCTACTCTTAACAATGCATCACAAACCAATACGCCTGCTTAACACCTATCATCAATATGTTCCTCATCTTTATTTTCAAAAAACTATATGTCTCAAGAATCCCAGGCTCATTTTATAAAATATTAGGCACAAATGTATGCCCATTTTTGATAAATTTATAGATTTTAAAGGAACGTTAATATAAAGCTTGTGTTTTGAATTTCAATGGTAAAAGTAAACGCGATAATAGCTTTCATACAGGCCAGAATTGACTAACCACCGATCATCTTTCAATTGGTGTGAAAGGACTAAACATGGCTTGTGGCAAAAACGATAGCGTAAATAATAAACATGGCGGGGGACTTCGTTAAATCGTCTAGCTTCGAAAGTTAAGCTGAAAATGGGTTTTTTCTTTTCGCAAGGAATACTCCAATGCCCATGAAAAATATCTGGTACGTTCATATTTAGGGATATTTCATTATATATGTGCCGAGAGATTCATACAATAAATCCCTTTAAGGTCGATGTTTTCTCTCGAAACACTTTGCTGCGGAATATATAAGGGCCCCCGTGTGTTATATCTGTGGCAGATTACACTCGCAAAGACCATTGAAACCCATTGATAAATTACTCAGATGTGATTTCACGCAAAATGTTCTTCACTCAAGTCAATTTAAATGAGCGCGAATGGCTCCCAACTAGGGGTTGTGATCCTTAAATTCGTTTTCAAGGCTAATGAAATGTCAGTCAGTATCCAGTGACACAAAATCCACATTACAACCATTACCCAGTACTTAAGGCACTATCAGCAGTGATTCTCACGAAAGAGTGAAATATTTTTAATTTTCAGGAAAGGTTAAAAGGGAAGAATAACTTGGACATTCTCATATTATTTTGCAGCTGAAAAAATGTCAGAAAAGGAAAAAACAGCAGTGGTCAAAGATATGAATCTCTATCAATTACGTGTTGCGCAGTAAGTGTATAAACACTCAAAATTTTGTCGTGAGTAGATGGCTGTCAGTCTTAAGATATACCTGTAATTGGTACAGACATGCAAAAATCTGACTGTTGATAATATTTTCGGGATTTTCTGATTAACAAATTACTGATAGTGCCTATAATGGGGAGGATAAATTAAAAGCCACGTTAGTAAATATTTGTATGAACTTAATTCAAACCACACTATTAAAACGTTGTTGGTTTCTTGTTCCGAAGTGCGTTCAGCTGGATACAAATACAATATGTTACTTGATAGGGAGATAGGCGAAAATTAAAAAAAATCGAGGTAATAAATAAAATATATGAAGAGGGCAACGAAATTACGCTCGTCGGTTGGAGAGAAAGGGGAGAAAAAATAACAGAAAGGAAGAAAATAGGAAAAAGCATATAAAGAGCAACAATCAATTGTAAATAAACTCATTCAGAAAACCAAAGAAGAAAACTTATTTTCAAATATAAATTGGCTGATGCTGACACAAAAGATGTTTTCCAAATAATCAATAAGCTCCTAAATAAAGGAGGAAAAGTTCTCCTGCCTATGAAAATTCTAAAGGAAGCTTAGTGACTCATGCTTGATTTCTTTGAGCTGTGAGAACAAATTGTAAAATAAGAAAAAAACTTGACAAATCCAAAACACAAATGAACTCAAGTTCATCACTGGTGATCCACAGCATACGTCAAGAGGGTGACAGAATTTCCTCCAGTGTCAGGGATGAAGTCAGAAATATTATCTGAAATTGCAAACAAAAGTTTGGTACATGGATGTTATACCAACATGGCTACTTAAAACAAGCATCACACCAATACTGCCTGCCTTACACTCTCATCAATATGTCATTCAGGTCTGGTACCTTTCCAACAAGCTTATAAACAGCTATTGTTTGCCACTCATCAAGAAACTACCTTGGACACTAACGAACTCAAAAATTACCGACCTGTATCAAATATCAATGTTTTTCTAAAATTTTGGAAAAATGCGCAATGCCAAGACTTAATACCCACATGTCCCCCTGAAAAGCACTTGCTTGATCCCGCACCAATCTGCTTACAAGCCTATGCTGGCACTGAAACAGCCCCCCTCAAAGTGAAAAATTATTTGCTCTGTGCTATGGACCGACCCAAGCAGTTTACACTTGTTTTTCCGGATTTAAGTGCCGCATTGACACTATTGATGTTTGACATTTTAGATGTATATACTAACACATACATTTGGCATTAAAACACTGTGAGTAGATGGGTTCAGTCTTACCTACGTCACGTAAAGGTAGAGTTTGTGTTGCAGGCAATTTTTCAAAGAGCCATACCAATGATTTTTGGCCTACCACAAGGTTCTGTGGTATGTCAGGGACTTTTATTTATTATACTTACCCTCTTGGAAAAATTAAAAAAACATGACTTAACTATCACATATATGCATATGACCCACAAATCTACACAGATTTGATCCAAAAATACCTGGAAACCAGTGTCACTGCATTATTCAAACTGGAAGCATGCATTAAAGACTAAAGAATTGATGAATATAAATAAACTCAAACTTGAATGAGGACAAACTGAATTTTTATGGCTGGCATCCAAAAAACACTTAAGGCATCTCACAATGTTATCCCTGAATGTCTGCGGAATAACAATTGTACCATCACCAACTGTTCGTAATCTTGGTGTCACTTTGATTCTGATCTGTCCATGTCCTTCCATATGTCTACACTTTCCAAGTCCTCAATTTTTCACTCAGAAACATTGCCCGTATTCGCGCGCTCCTGATGAGGAAACATGTATCATGCTGTAAGATCCTTTGTAATTTCTAAACTGGACTACTGCAACTCACTACTATAATGGTATTAACTTAAAGAAAAAGGAGACCCATCTATCAAACAGGCTGCAAGACTCTATTTAAGTCAAACTGGGGGAGCACATAACACCATTCTTAAAACAACTCCACTGTTTACCTGTTAATGAAGGATCATTTCCACTCCTACCTACCATATAAGAGCAAAATGAAGCTGCAACCAATATACCTGATAATTCTTATTCAATGCCATACTCACACTCTCACACACAATGATCGTCGAACCCATGCTGACAGCAATCTTCTTGTGTCAAAAAGAACATATACATCTAACGGTGACAAAGCTTTCTGCCATTCGCACCATTTTTTTATGGAATAAGTTACCTGCAACACTTGCGTATGAGTCCTACCTAAACCATTTCAAAGCAAAATTGGAAAACATATCTTTTTCCAAGTTATTACATGTAGTTGTATATAGTTTTTTAATTGTAGCTTTAAGATTGTACTTTAGTTATTTCATATTTGTAAATGTAAGGCCATGTAAAGCGCTTTGATCATTCTTAATGCTAAGCGCTATATAAATATCTGTTATTATTATTATTATTAATATTATTGTATTAACCTTATTCAAACACAACTATAAAACGGTTGTTCTTTTTCTCTGAAGTGCGTGTTAATCTCTAGTCTTGTTCAAATTACCACATAGATGAGCTCATTTAGTAAGCTTTTAAAATTCAAACTATTTCCCAATGAATGGCAATATATTTTCGGGATACAGTATTTCTTATGGCCATTGATCTCCAAGCGTCACAATGGGTTAAAAAGTTGGTTACAAACGTGCTACACACATATAAGCGTATTTGTCTACTTTGGTCAATGGTGTCAAGGTATTAAGGTAGTGTGTTATCCCAGAGCAACAAACGTAATAAAGTATTTGCATTCCAGAATGTATTTTTTTTTAAAATCTTAGAATGATTTATTTCATCTTTAGTAGTCTTATAAACGTTGAGTCGGAGGCTTCAAATGATTATTTATTGCTTACTTTTTAACCATAACCTACAAAACTGAATTGGAGAAACAAAAATGATTTTTGTACTTACGCGCTTCAGTAAGTGACTAGCTCGAAAAAATCATAAAATGCCGTTGATTCGCATTTTGAGTTAGTTAATGAGCTTTTCAAATTGCTACCGATTCTTGAAAGTTAATGTTTGTATTATTTATTTTTTGTTTAATTCCCTATTTTATTTGCCCTAATTTTTACTTTAAAATATTGTGTTTTTGGGATCATAACATTAAACGGGTCTTTGATGTTTTACATACACTGTAAAGGAATACGATTTAACGACACATCTGTAAATCTTACAAGTTTTCTAACTGTAAAATCTTGGAATTGGTGACCTAATAACTTATCATTGTAATCACTTTCAGGACCACAAAAAAGAATCGTTTGATTCCAAATTTTAAACTATCTACACTTCAAATACGCCTGCCCTGTTTTTTAACACCAAGTGGTCGCAAATTATACCTATAAATCCTGGTAGTTTCTGCTGCCAAGATCTACGAAATCTGAAGATCAAAATTGCTGGTCAATCTCGTTGTTTTTATATCTAAAAATGTCTACAATTGTATGATATTCTAACATTGTCCAAAAGGAGGCACACTAATGACATCAGCACCTGCGAAATTACCTATTATCAATTTTGGCTGCATCATACCTGGAAAACTGTTAGCTATTTATAGTAGCTCTCTCTAAAAGTTCTCAAACTATGTACGGATCTTATCTTGTCCCTGTTAGAACCTTTTTAATACAGAAATAAAGTAATATGTTAATCACAAAAAGGAGGCTAACAAGATTTAGGAAGACTGAATTTCAATGTATCAGCTTCTGGTAACAGAATTCCGTCTTCATGCATAACAATTTGCAAGGCGTTTAATAAAGCGCCATTACGTGGCCCGAGTTTAAAAGGGGTAAATTATAAACAAACATGATAAATAGATGGCCCTCCAAATACTACATTTATCGAATTTATGTAATAAATGTTGAAGTGTTTTCATCTCTTTCATCTAATGCATTAGAAATGCAAGGTTACT
>JAMKCH010039751.1:0-57161 GCA_023653785.1 Ophioderma brevispina
TACTTCTGCTTTAATCCAGAAATCCTAACTTGATTTACTGACCCCTGCATGGCTTGCTTTCATCCACACCTACCATTTTATTTCTTGTAATTTGGGATTCATTTTTAAACCAAATTTGTAAAGCGCATGTCAATAAAACATGAAAGATCATTGAAGCCCTTTTGAAAATGTGCCATGTAAGAAACTTGCAGTCTGTGTGAGGTCCCCGCCCCCCATGCTTGCCAGACATTTTTTCACCCACACAACCATATACTGCATCAGATTTTAAAAACTCAAAAGAGCTTTGAGACAGCTTATTGATGTTGCCAAAGCTCCAAATTTTTATTGGTTAAAACAAAATAAAACATTCAGCTATTCTGCCATAAATATATCTTCATAACAATACTTGGCAAGAGTTCCATATGTACCCCCTTTTCATAATTCATTGTGTTAGGCCATAAATAAAAATATTTTATTTGTTGTAGTACATATGGATCTCTTTCCCAATACTTGACCTCCTAAGGTGTACTGCCTTTCTTACAGCCATGGTATCTTTGATAGGCACTTAGTGATAAAATAACTTCTGAGTAACCAATCTGATAGACTTTCTATATCTGTTTGCACTTTTAAATTTTCTTTCTGTGTTTCTGATTGGCTAATTACATTGTGTAACCCTTTGAACAACCAATCAAATCAGCTGGTAATGTCCAGGGGGTTAATCTGTATTAGGGCAAGGTCATTGTTAAATGTTTACACCAGGGAGGGGGAATGGAGGATTTCAACTTTTTTTGGCATAGTTTCGTGTTTCCCCTTCGCTTCTGTTAAAAAAAATTCACATTGTCCCTTAATTTTCATGAAATTTCTCCATTTAAACGGTCATGTTCCCCATCTCTTGTTGAAAATGTTCATGTTTTCCCTTTGAATTATAATTTGTTTTCAAATTCTCCTCTCCCCATACCCCTTGGTATAAATAATGACCGCTCCCTTAGGAGTCAATTGTTGCCTCTTTAGAATAACCAATGTCACAACTGCCATGAACAAATGTTTGTTAATAAGACACATCATAAGGACAGGTTATTCCCATTCAGTGTTATACTAACCAGAATTTCTTACATAAATACACCAGATTTAAATATTTTACAAAGTACTAGAAACTTACGGTGTGTCATAATACAACTTGATACCCAAGTCAAGTTACTTAAAACTTCCATGTACATGTTCTACTACTATACAGAAATGAATGACATATACCTCCACCCTGAGACACTGCGTTAACACACAGACTTCAGACTTTGCATCATTGTTTTTGTTCATTGTTCCCAAAAGCCGCATGTATGGTAGAATAGAACCCAAAAGTGACATGTCAAAAAATTGGTTGTGTATTTCAATATTATTTTATTCAACCACTTGACTGCGGAGGGTGAAATATTTTGCAACCTGCAAAACTTTCCACTGCGGGGGGCATAATAATACGCCCTGAAGAATTTAATAGAAATAAGGCAGGATAAGATTAACAGACCCTTGGCCCTAACCTTTATTGGTCCCATTGTGGTGCTTATGACCCTGGGTGTGACCCTGCCCCAACAGGTCATGACCCTGGAAGTGACCTTTGAACTTATGAACTAGAAGCAGAGCTTAAATGTGGCCACGGTGACCTCTAAATAGCTTCCGCCCACCACTGTATATATGAAAAATCACTAGCCGCGGTCAAATGGTTAAATGAATTTTTTTTTTGTTATTTGAAATATTTTGTTTAATTGAAAAAATATTTTAAATAATATTTTATGTTTCAACAAAATATTACATTGAACAAACAAAATATTTTGAATATGTCACTTCAGGGGCTATTTGCTCAAGTTTCAGACTGCAGCTCATTCTGAAAATGTTGTCGTATGATTTTAAGATTTGCATACTACTTGTAAAACAAAAACAAAATGATCAAAACTATGGTGGCAAAGATCTTGATGTCTTCATGTACACTTGATGCAATAATCTCAGAATATCATAGGTATATGCTTATGTGAATTGCATACCAATGCAGAAATAAGAATCATTTCATTTACATAATTAAAAGAGCTTCATAGAAATATTCATAGCCCCATTATGTATCATATTTTTATACATATACATTTTTATTTGATGACAATATACAGAATATCTTTTATCATAACAAAATGAATATAAATAAAAGTGCTTTGACACAGAGCCTTGCTATACCTGGTTCAAATGTGGTCAAAATTCCCATACCATTATCTTGCCTAATTGCTTTTTTAAATTAAGAAATGGCAATCTTGTCCAATAGGAGTGACAAAACATTCATCTTGTGATAACATTAATGATTCACCAAAATCACACAAGGTAATCACCTGTCCAATTACAAACCCCATGTGTTCCATTATTGGCACTTACGAGCAAAATTGGACTAATTGTATTTGTCACCTCTCCACTCTCCCGCGTCCAAAATTTTTGGCCCTTCCTTGCCTGAAATTCTGTTTGTCATGCGAGTGTAAGTAAGTGTAACAGCTGCATTTGTCAGAACATTATTTTAAGTCTTTGGTCAGTGGTTCCTTTGAATATTTCTTCAGATGACTGTCACCTGCAGAAACCATTTCAAGAACCACTGACCAATGAAAGATCAAAATGGATCATCCTAATACATGAAAACACACAGATATATCACATGGCAACTGGCATCCATTTCCAACTACGGCCTTGTTGCAACTCATGACGAGTTTTACTTCCCTATTTGCTGATTGGTGTGCAGTTATTGTAGGGCATTTTCCATTTTGTAGCATTTGAAAGATTTTGAATTTCAAAGGAACTTAAACTTTTCATTGCTTTTCAGTTTGACCTCATCTCCCACGCCCACCCCAGCCAGTTTTGCTTAAAAAAGGAAATCAGAACTATTTCCCGCCAGCCGTGGAGTGTAACAAAGTGAGCCATAATGTCTTTACCCAAAATCCCCCTTGCTCTTCAGAAACTTTGAAGGGCTGTGAAAATCTTCCCACCAGGTTAAAGTTTTTCTGGACACACCCCTTCATTTTACGTACCATGAAGAGTATTGGCACACTGACCACAAAAGATCAAGGGTAAAAATTCCACATCACTGTGTTATGTCTTATGGAGTCCCACAGGAAGTTCACGTGATCATAAACTTTGTTTCTGGTTTACTGTGTCCTAAAGAAACCAAACCCTCGCTAATGTACAAGAAACAAAGCCTGTTTGGAGTTTGTGTGTGAACTTTGTCTTGTTTTGGTAGTTTACTGTTTAGGTCATCAGGGAGGAACTGGGTCTGTAGATACACTTAGTTTGACAATGTTTCTCATCTCAGTTGACCCCGGGGGCCACTTGTATGCCCAAGGTGGATATCATGCTCGTGTAATAAAAACCGCGTATTATGGTCGTTTTTTGATGCTCAGGCGATGTACGCGCCGTACATGTTTAGGGTTATCAAAGCGTCAAAAATTCAAATAAGGGTATGCTTTTCATCACGTCGAAAAACACGTGTTTAGGGTGAATATTTTAAGTACTTGTAAAAATTGCAGGGAAATGCTGGAAATAGTGAGTTTTTGTTCCCGATGTTTCTTTCTTCTGATTTCATTGTAGATTCCCCGATTGATTTTAACCGTTTTCAGCCATATTTTAGCATTTTCTCTATGAGTTGCCCTTCTCCTACATATTATCTTTATAAGTTATATATTTGTCATTTCATTTTCCGCGTGTTAATTCTTACCTATGAATGAGCGTAATGTAAGGCCTATGTGCGCAGAAACAGAAATAGGGTCTGTCTCTAATTTATGTCAAGCAAAAACTGTCAATTACGACACCCGATAAGACCCATTAATTTCTAAGAAAATAGGGACAACTTTTAAAAGACTTGAAATTTAAATTTAATGGATTTAAATTTTAAACTTATTAGGCTGTAGATAAGGCGCAAAATTGATCTTTTTACACAAAAGGTGAAATAAAAAACTTCGCTGATGAAATCATGTGTAACACTTTCCTTTATCCGGGCCAGTTCCTAAAAGCCTATAGCCTGCTAAAGTTGGTTAAAGCGTAAATTTTTATGAAAGGTACTCGTTTAGGGGAGCAAAATGATGTCACCATACATTGTGTGGGGTGTATTTTAAACTGTCATGCAAATTACTCTTGTTTAGGGTTTTAAAATTAAACCAAAACCACTTGTTAAAGGTACAAAATCAAGCCCAGAGTACTGTTAGGGTAGCAAAATCACCCGAAATACGTGCCTTGGGTGTTTGTCTTGCCAAGTGAAATCGGCCTTTAGGGTAACGTTTGGGGAGGGCATTACACGAGCATGATATCCACATTGGAAATCAAGTGGCCCCCCGGGAAGAAACGTTGCACAAAAAGTATCTTGGCAGTTTTGCATCAGTATTGTGCCAAAGTCCGATTATTTTTGAAATTTTTCAAGATATACATTTTGTTTGCCTAGGGTTTGCTCTTATTTAACACCTTGCTTGGCCAAAAAAGTGCTACAAAATTGGTTGAGATAGAATGCCTGGAAGACGTCAAATACCCCCAAACCAAAGTTGCAGTTTTCAGCCGTTTTTTGCACACTTTTTTAAAGTGAGGTGTTAAGTGAAAAACATAACACCAGGTAACAAAATGTTCAAATTAAAGGATATGAATACCAAATTAATCACACACAGATCTCAGAGCTCATTTGCAAGAGGAACCATGCAGGTACTCACGCATGGGGTGACTAGTGGTTAAGCTTACGATGTGTAGATAGGTGGATGGGTACCCCCACTTTTAGAGACAGTCCATGGTAACCCCAGTGGGTGGTGGGTGGCAAACTTAAAGGAGAACCGGGACAAGGAATAAATTAACAATGTACACTATAAAATAATTATTGACCACTATCGAGTGGTTTAATAGAAAAATGGAATTAATTAACCAAAACAATCAATGAAACCATCTGGTCTGACCAGGTGCGATGTTAAAACATACATGCTAATGTATAACGTGTTTATGGCGATATGGCCGGCCATGTTTTGCGTCAACATGCCGTAGGAAATACACTTTAATGAAAGCGTCACGTGTGAAGGTGTATGACGCTACTGTGCCGCCGTATCGATACCATATACAGCTCCCATATGCACTAGCGCGAGTTTCAAATAGCGCATTCAGCAAAATGTTTTAAATCATTTTTATGGTTGTATACTTCTGTTTTTCCATGAAACACTCGTGTGTGTTCAATAATTGTCGTATAAGTTATCTTATACATGTTCTCCTTTAACAGGTACTTCACAGGTACCCCCATGAAGAAACTGGTTGTGTACACAAGGCTGACGTAACTTTGTCCTGGGGGCTGAGCATACTGTAGCTAATTTAACTGTGAACCAATATAGTCTCATACCCATGGCACACTTCAGTGATTTTCATTCACTTGTGTACAAAATATATCCCCGGGTTTTTGGGTATGATATATGGTACCCAGAACTTGCAAAATCAGTTATCTAATGTATTATACATACAGCTGGCTGAACTGTGTCCTTAGGTATGAGCATGTTGTAGCTCCTAGTGATCCCAATTATTCCCATGTACTGACCTGCCAAAATCAAGATTTGGAAGTAAATTTATAATAAATTTAGGTTAAGATATTACTCTATTTTTTAAAACCCAACTATTATGAATACTGGATATATTAGGCCAATGGAAGTTGATGCTTAGTTTCCTGTTGGAGATTTTAAAAGTGCGAGCCTGGGGAGGAATTTGGGGAGGCTCGATTTCATTATATTACTGTCATTTCAGTATACATTTAAAGCATGAATACACTTACTACCCTTATTATTTAAGGGATGCTTGAATATTTTGAGCAACTTATCAAGTTTCAAGAAAAACAATTATTTTCAACAATAAATGAAATATTTGCCACAGTGAGCAAATCTGATGCGTGCTCAACGGAAACTAAGAATCAAATTCCCTTGGACCTTATGCATTGAAATTGTATATAAATAGGATATGACCTGTAATGATAAATCAATCAGGCGCTCCAATTAAAACATCAAATTCTCCAAAATTACACATAAAGACCTTTCAAATGAGGCATCGGAAACGTTCATAGAAAAAAATATAAAGTATACAAGTGTACCTATACGCAACTCAATAAGTGCTCGCCGGTGACAGTATTGCAGAAGCCAAATAACATGCATAAGTGCTACGCCCAACAGTACGACCCGTATGTAAAACATGGAGGCTTACAGGGTCATCACGCTCGGAATAACTTTAAAGGTGCAACTAGAAATTTCACCTTATCAGGTGGCCCTAAAAAAAATCAAAAGTAGGCCTACTGATTTTTGCCCTGATGAAAAGCTTTCCATCAAAATAACCCCATCTGAAAGAATTAGCTTAAGCATGTCTTTGGTGCAAAAATTTTGAAATTCTAATTTCGTATAGAAAAACATACATATTTCAGCTATGTTGTCAAAATCAAATCACTTTTCCTCTCATTTATAGGCCATTTCTATAAGCCAAAATCCAAGGTAAGAAATCTATGAGTGTCTAGTCTATATGAAAGTACTGTTATGACACACTATTTGGGTGCCTCAAAATCTCTCGTTGCACCTTTAATTGAAAGGCTACTGGCAATATGAATACTGTTTGTCTTAATGAAACATGCACACACACAAGTCTAAAAAATCTACCTAATTTGTTGGCAAATACAAACCTTGATAACTTTTACACTGAATCAAAAATGGGTTCTGTCTTCCCTATAAAATGAATACCAATTCCTGATTAATGCAACAACCAAATTCGCGCGGTCTCAGTAACGTAGTCCAAGGCATGAGAAACTGCTGAGCCTAGCCATGCAGCACAGTAAATATCTTTCAAGGAATAATTTGCCAAAGCATTCTGGAGTTTGTGACAAGGTTCACCGTTTTTAAGGAGGGAAATCCTTTGTAGGACCCATTGCTGCTACTGTCACTCCTACTGCTGCCGAATGCAAATCCCACCACATACGGCGCCACCTTACGTACTTTATAGGTCATCATTGGCAATATTACACTACTATAGACTCATTAGCCCACCGACAATCTTTGGAAAGGGATCGGTGTCTGACCGCTCGTAGTAGCTTGAGATAAGTGGGAGGTCCCCGTTGGCCCCCAGAGTCGTCCTTTGGCCGGCTAGTTACCATTCGATGGAGTAGGGTAGATAGGTAGATGTCTGCGATGGTGGAAGTTTGGACCACACAGCCACGGGCTTCTCACCAGAAGTGATTTGCTAAAATGTAAGAGTAAATATATTTATATAAACACTACTAGAATAAAAAAAATCTTTTGTATAACCTTGAAAACCATGCCTGGTTTAAGGCCACTATCAGTGATCCACCGAAAAGAGTTCAAAATATTTGAAATTGCAGGAATAGCTTAAAAGTGACAGATAAGTTTGTAGATTCTCATTTAAAGACACAATCAGTGATTTGCTAAATCAGAAAATCGCAAAAAATTCATCAAAAATTCAGATTTTTGCATGTATGTAACAAGTACAGGTATCCTAACATACCTGCAAATGATAAGGACCAGAAGCCACCTAATAAGGGACAGAATCAGAGATATTTTAGTATTACTGTCCGTTCGGGACACTTACTACAACACGTAATTGACAGGGAATCGTGTCTTGGAACACAGCGTTTTTTTCCTTTTGTACAACTTCTTCAGTTGGAAAAGGTAACTTATGAGGATTCTACAGGACTTATCCTTCACTTTGAGCTATTCCGCAAAATTTCAAAATTTTCAAATCATGATACGTGTCTTTAAGAGTACTTTTCTCCAAGCTCAAAAATTTACAGAAAGGAAGAAAACAACAGTGTCATCCCCATTCAATTAACGTGTTGTAGGAAGGTCCGTAGGGACAGTATGACTAAAATATCCGATTTTGTCTTTATATTAGGTTGCATTTGGCTATTGTTGAAGGTATGTCTAGGATACATATTCTTGTTACAGATATGCAAAAAATCTGATTTTGATGATTTTTTCAATTTTCTGATTTCAGCAAATCACTGAAAATTGATCGGTACTATTATGATTGGTGGGTGGTGTGTGGCACCCAGTGAAAAGGTACATAGATGTATATTCTCAGTCATCCAGTTCATGAAACCAAGTTTGGAAACTGAATCAAATAAGGAACTTCTTTTTTTGCTACTGCGACATTGCTCCAGTACACTGGAAATCAGCAAGCGACTGACTTGAGATGGTGACGATAAAAAAAAGTACCAGAAAGACTAATTGCCAACAATCCCCGAAAATGCATCTCATTCGGTGCCCATTTCCATCCAGGAACTTTACCAGACTTAAGTCGGCTAAAAACATAAGGTTAGGAGCGTAACGAAAATACCAGAAAAACTTACCCTATCTGGGACGTTGCACAATAATTGTGTAATCGTACGTCAGGTGGACAAAGTAGGGCACAGTACGATCAAAAATATCACCGTTTGTCGTGAATTTAACACAGTGCTCGATGTTTTTGTTCCTTTGATGTTCTTATACATTTTTGGAAGATTAATTTCCACGTGAAAAGGTACTTTGTATTGTAATTTTAGACACTGATTCGGCGACGCGAAAGGAACAACAAATTTTTTTGTAAACCTGACCCCTGGTACAAGTTCCCGGATGAAATGGGGCACGGAATTGAGATGCATTTTAGGGCGATCGCGCAAATAGTCTCTTCCGCAGTTTACACACATGCAGAAACTTGGAAATTCATTGACATCGAATGCCTTAATTCTGGATAGCGAGGAGCAATGGCATAAGAGAGGTATCCAGAAACTATTTGGGAAAACCTGAAGCAATTCCAACCACTTTAAAAGAAGAGGAACCTATGCTTCCAACTATGCCATTAAGAACAATCCCGAGCCAATTGGTTTTTGGTAGGTGATTCGCTAGGAGCGAGTTCATGAGTTGCCTGACTGTTTCCATCATCACCATATCAAGCCTGCAGATGTCCAGTGGTACTGGACGCAAGTCACTTAGTAAAAAAAGTTCCAGAATTCAATTTCCAAACCTGTGAAAAATGTGATAAATGATGTTCAATCATGATTGGATGTGCACAACTGCTATCCTACTAGCATTATGACTGCTTCATAAACTAGCCTATTAGATGAAGGTAATGAATAACCCCCTGAGGTCTACCACCTTTACATATCTCTGATGGCTATTACATCGAGGGTGACAATCAGAAAGCCGTAACTCAAAAATACTGCTTTGAGAAATGTGATGTTTAAATTATTTCCAATAAGCATAAATATTTCATTACCTCAAAATGTAAACATCTCATAAAGCTCATATATGGTTAATTTGTGATGGAAATATTTTTTTAAAAATATTAAAAAAACAAAGAACAATTTTTAATATGACAGCAGAATTAAAGAAATTCTTTAATATTCTTTTAAGTGCTGAAGGTAACTGAAAACGGTAATCTGTGGGTTACATCTTCAATCTGCCTATGATTGACATATTATTGCAATCCAATGTTTAAGCATGTCATCCCTTTGGAATGTTTTAAAGAAATCATCAATATATAAGTGGGGTAGGGAGCTAAAAAGCTGTGCAATTCTGGCAAGTGTGCAAGCTATGAAGCCTCAACTCATTGTTTGGCCAAATAAAGTTACCATCAGAAGTGTGTCCGTAACTCATAGTTACGGCTTTCTGTTAGTAACACAGTTGCACCATTAGATGTGGTGAAGTGTTTTTTGCTTTATGTCATAGGAAAGTAAGGCTTGCGTTAAGGCTTCATGGTTTCAGAATCTGTATGGTTGTTACAGATTATTTTGGTACCAAGAACTTCCAATCACCAAAAAGTGAGTTAGCGTCCTTCTGTTTGTCAACCCTCGCATGGATATAGCATGATACAACTTCTGAGAAACCAATCAAAGAGGGTAAACGCTATATACCTGTAACAAACTTTAGGCTTTTCCTTACCATTCTCTGAATGGCTAATACATCATAGAACCCAATGTACAACCAATCAAATTGGCCGGTAGACCTCAGGGGATTAAGCTAACTCCAAGATTTTTGAAATATACTTTTTTTATTTTTTGTTAGTAATTAAAAATAGTCATCTAGAACGAAATATAGTCACCTAAAATGCTTATTCCAACGTAAAGATGAATCTATTGTTTTGTTTTTCATGTAGTAAACATTATGCCCAGTGCATCCTGTGCCATGGATACCGTGTATACGAAATTCTGGATCCGGAATTTAATAACAAAAACAAAGTTGTGATTTTTTCTAGTGGAAGGACTTCGATTTGAACTTAGTTATTTCACACAGTGATTAGTATTGGACAGAGCATTAATGAATATGCAAAAGGCAAAAAACACGATTTGTTTGAAAATTGAGTGCGCCGCCATCGGGAAATCTGAGTCCCTTTACATGGAAAGAGCAACAGAGTGGCTATCCTTGGCCAAGCCGGTCCTGTTGTACAGGTATGCTTAGAGGTAGCAATCAATATTGTAACCTTAACCCTTGTTTCCTTTTTGAAATGAGGGTCCAGGTCATTTGTCCAAAAGTCTATAAACAGTGAGGAAGTCTAGTAGTGGCCTCCTGTCCAGAAAAAAAGAGGCCATTGCACACTGACATCAATATGTTTAATTAATTACCCTAGGTTTATTATGAAAGATCATCTCCTGCAACAATAGAGTTCCCTTTCGTCTTTCATAACAGTCTAGGATGTAAGGCCAGAGTTGAACAGGGGCGTCCCCAGATCATTTGTTGAGTGTTGGCGTTCTGTGTTGCCGACCAAACCGAGGGGTCAGATTCAGGTTTATCAATGTTTTTTTTTTTTGACCGCGGTTCGAAATGCTGAAGAGCGGGGTTGGGGGGGGGGAGTCGACCCCTGCGCATGACACCTGTTCAGTCATTCCAGCCATTCTGCTCTGCCACAAACAACAAATAGAGGTGAGGGACGCCGAAAATCCACACCTCAAAACTGTCCATTTGCCGACATTAATACCCATCTCGCCGACAAGTCAACATTTTGTGCACTCTGGTTAAACATAGTTCAATCTGGTTGAAATAGTAGAAAATGTAAACCAGTTCAACTGCAGTTGAACTTGTCTAATTTCCATTTTAAAATCAGTTTTAACCTAGTTCAAACCAAGCTTGAACATTATAATGTAGTTACATACTTACGCATTGTGTCTGGTCCCGGTGATCCAGCTCAACCTTCAATTTCAACGAGTGCTTATTACACTGCTCTAAGGAATCCAATACCTCGGGCTCATTGAGGGATTGTAATCTAGCCATGGAGATCTCACTCATGTTCAAATATTCATAGCGTAGATCTGGGTGCTTCTTGGAGAGGTATTTCATCTTATCAATCTCACCTTCCAAGTTTTTTTAAAAAAACCAAATTCAAATTTTAACATATTACTGTTTACAACAATTAAGAATGCCTCCAACTCCATTTTTATGATTTTTTCTCCGAGCCTATTATTGATTTTTATTTCATCATGTTATGGTTAGAGTATATTCTTTATAATATTATATAAATGATTTCCTCATTTTCCATTCATAGTATTTAAAAAAAATCCATCGGGTCAGATCCCACTTGGTCCAATCCCACTTGGTCTAATCCCACTTGGTCCAATCCACTTGGTCCAATCCACTTGGTCCAACCCACTGGGTCCAATTCCACTAAGTCCAATCCACCTTGGTCAATCCACTTTGGTCAATTCCACTTGGTCCAATCCACTTGGTCCAATTCTACTTTGGCCAAATTCCACTTGGTCTAATCCCACTTGGTCCAATCCCACTTGGTCCAATTCTACTTTGGCCAAATTCCACTTGGCTAATCCCACTTTGGTCTCACCCCACTAGGTCCAATTCTGCTTGGTCCAATCCCTTTTGGTAATCCAACTTGGTCCTATCCCACTTATTATCCAATCCTGCTTGGTTCAATCCCGCTAGTTCCATCCCGCGTGGTTCAATCCTGCTTGGTCCGATCCCACTTGGTCCAATCTCACTGAATCCATCCCACCTTGGTCCCTCCCACTTGATCAATCCAACTTGGTCCATTGCACTTGGTCCCATCAATCCCACACTTAGTCCCCAATCCCACTTGGTCAATCCCACTTAGTCCCATTTCCACTTGGTCAGTCCTTCTTGGTCCAATTCTCTTGCCCAGTCCCCACTTGGTCCAATTCCACTTGGTCCCACAAACCCACTTGGTCCCATCCCACTTGGTCCAATCCCCACTTGGTCTAATCTCACTTGTTCTAATCCCACTTGGTGCATCCCACTTGGTCCTCCCAATTGGTCCAATCCCCACTTGGTCCAATCCCCACTTGGTCCAATCCCACTTAGTCCAATCCCACATGGTCCTCGCCCTCCCCACTTGGTCCCCGAATCCCACTTGGTCAATCCCACTTGGTCTATCCACTTAGTCCAATCCTACTTGGTTCAATCCACTTTGTCCCACTCCCCTTGGTCCAATCCCACCTAGTCCAAACCCCACTTTGTTCAGTTCCGTTGGTCCAATACAATCCCCCCGTTTGGTCCAATCCCTCTTGGTCCAATCCCGCTTGGTCCGGTCCCTCTTGATTCAAATCTCCTGGTTCATCCCCACTTGGTCCAATTCTAGCTTGGTCCAATCCCATTTGGTTCAATTCCCCCTTGGTCCACTTCCCACTTGGTGCAATCCTACTTGGTTCAATCCCACTTGGTCGATCCCACTTGGTCCATATCCAGTTGGTGCCATTCGATTTGGTCACATTCCCATTCGTCCATCCCACTTGTCCAACATCTTGGTCTAATCCTTTTTGGTCCAATCACACTGGGACAATTGGGATAAAACAGCAAAACAACAGCAACAACATTTACCAACAACACGTACCATCAGTAACTTACAACTAATAAAAACAACAAAACAACACAAACTCATACTCTGTTCGATCTCAAGTTTAGGGGTGAAGTTCACTGTGCGTGTTAAATGCATCGGCTGACCTTGGACATACTGCAGCATTTATGCACGCGAATAAAGACGGCACAATCAAAACGCTAAAGCGAATGCTAGTCGCGTCATGAGATGTCACCCTCTACTTTGAGATCGAGCAAGACATAAAATAAAGCAAGACTTACTTTTAAGGAATGGCTTCTAGGCAAATGCTGGTAGCTGAGACGTTAGCCAGTGAGCATGCACCTATAGCAGCCAGACCCTCCTATGAGCTCTACATAAACAGCCTTTAACAGCTTCTGGTAGTAGGCTGCTTTCTGTCCTTCTTTGGTTGCAAGATCTGTTTGTACCTTTGGTGTGAATGCTATCAGTATAAAAGTAGAAGAACAAGGGAAATGGAGCAGTGACTGAAGGGGGAGGGTCTCACTTATTGTCATTGATGATAACAGTCTAAAGGACATCGCCGGATAAGGAGAGAAGGAGGCCCTCTATAATCATAATAGTTATATTTCACCATCAATTTTGAGTTGGTGTTTGACAACTACTTTATCATGTACGCAAGGTGTTTTTTATCCCCAAAATACACTTGTATCAAGAAAAAATGAGAAACTTCAGGGGCATGCTCTCTGAAAAAAGCAAAGCTTAGAGCATGCCTCCATTTCAATGACCATTTATTACTTATATGAAGAAACAGGAAGATGTTGCATAGCTGCCCTTTGTTATTGAGCTTGTAAGTGATGCCTATAGATAGACATTTTGTCCTTCATACTACAAAGAGGCTACATGAGGCAGCCCTTTATAACAAAACCCAAATACCTATTAGCTTAATGCTGCTAAGATTTGGATTATATAACGTCTTCACACCAAGCAGACTTTGGAATACAACACAATGGCCCATGCATGACCGAGCTATTTATATCATGAGCAAGTTAACTACACTATGAGCTTATAAAATTACAATTCCCATGGCGCAGTTCAATAGCTCATTGTATTGAGCAAACACATCCCCTGTTTTTTAATATGATTTATGATACCCAGGACATGCATGGTCAGCTGTTGTTAACATGTGCTCATCCAAGGCTACTGAACAGAGCCTTTGGTAGATTAGCATGCTTTACCACATAGTGATGTGGTATGGTTTGTATGTAAAAAGTTTGTTGTTGTTTTTGGCAATTCCATTTAGTGCGTTCCGGCCCCCCAGAAAACAAAAATGCAAAAATGAGGTCTTTCCACCCCAAGAACCAGAACACCACTCACATATGTGTTGCTAAATAATATAGCGCACATCCTTGCAACGCGGTATTGTGGTTCTTGGGGGGAAGGGTTCAATATGGAAATTCCAATTACCCATTGAAGCCTGTATTATAACTTTACATAAAACTGACTTTTGGGGAATTTATGTAAAGTGGGATTTTTTGAAAACCAGCAAAAGGTAAACTTTGAGTATGTCGCTTTATTATGCAAAATGTTTCCAAGTTCACCCGTTCTCATGAAAACTATAGAGGGCATCCTTCATTCCTTATCCGGCGATGTCCTTTATGTCCTCCTCTTACATATCAGGGTTGATAATTATATAATATTGTATGGCTGAGGTTGATAACAGAAAATATTGCCCGAGCCAAGATCAAATATTGGGTGAGTCGAACGAGCCTGATATTTCTTGGTGAGGGCGATATTTTCTGTTATCAACCGAAAAAGTCATCCAATATTATTATTATGCAAGAAGAAGCTGACTTGACAAAAATCGTTTTAAAATGGCTTCTAACCTAAAAAAAAAAAAAAAAAAAAAACTACTCGCACTGCAGTATTGCACAAGAGATGCAAATAATAGGGGGAATTGACCTCTCAAACCACCCTTGTTTGTGCCACTAACAACCTCCTCAGACTGCCCTTGTCTATCTGTCTATTGCTGACATACCCCAGTGATTGGCCAATATGGAGGTCCATACCACCTTTATCTGTGCTACTACTGATAACCCTCTAGTGATTAGCTGATAACGAGACTCATGGACGACTTCAGCCTACCCTTGTCTACACTAATGCGGAAATCCCTGTGATTGGCTGATATGGGGTCCATAGACCTCTCAAAATGACCCTTTATATTCTATTGCTGGTCTTGAGACCCCTTAGACCATCCACGGATCTTCTAACTAGCTAACTAGGAGTACAAAGGTGGTCTTGTGGTCAATGGATATCAGTCAATCACTAGGAGGTTTTAAGAGGTACATGTAGCATAGAGAAATGTGTTTTTAGAAGTCCATAGACCTCCATATCAGCCAATAAATGGGTGGGGGGATGGGCAGTAGTGTAGATAAGGACCCCTCATGCTCATCCCTGTCTATGCTTTTGCTGACAGCCCCCTAGTGATTGCCTAATATGTCGATCCATGCATCCTCAAGATGCTACTGCTGAGACCACCAATTTAGGTTCATCCTTCATGTAAGACATCATGGAATTAGCCTAGCATAAAATCTTCTATAAGAGGATCAAAGGATTACAAGGATTGTACATTCCGTAAAAGAGTCTTTACTCTAGTCTAACTCATTAATATCTTACACCAAGGACACACCCAAATTTAAAAGTGTCTTACCATCAGTAGTGATCTGATCCAAGTAGAGTATGATTGCTTCTGTTTCAATCATCCTGATGGGTCCATGTTTAACAGCAGGAACTGTTCCTAGGGGCTGGATACGCAGAAACCATGGCTCAAGGTGTTCAAAGTCATGGATGACAATAATACGACTTTGGTGTTGAATTCCCTTCTCAGCAAATGCCAGCCGCACCTAAAGAGTAAGAGTAAAAATATATGGTACTTGAACACCAAAACTTTAAAACATAGTAACTTCCACAAAAGCAAAACAAGACTATTTTCTACTTAAGTTAAAGGCAGGGGCGGATTTAGGGGTGGGGCGCCCCACCCTATTTTTTGCAGAGCATAGAGCGCCCGGCGCCACATAGGGCGCATTTAAGATTTGTGGAAAATGCCCCTGTTTACGGACGGGCCCCCATGTATTTGTTGAAGAATGACGAGTATAGGAAAAAAAAAAAAAGCCCAAAAGAGAGGCGCCAGACGCCTTATCGAACTGACGCTGTGGTCCCTTGGTAATGGACTTGGTAGGTACTGTTTTAATGGTTAACCATTAATACTTTATTAGCACAGTAATTGAATAGGGCTTTGCAATATGCATTTTGCTTCTGCCATTAAAAACCACAAGTTGTTCCCACGTTACTTGATGTGGTGTATTTGGCAATGTGCCAGGCTCTCATATCAAGTAATAAACCAATAGACATAAATTGGAACAAGCACCCTTTTTAATTCAAGAAAACCTTTATGTTCCAGGTAGACTGGTAAACTGATCTCGTCTCTACTTTGGAAATCCTTGGCCTTGGCCTACAGCCAGGAAACAAACATATGTAATACTATAAGGCAGTGAGTTGCATGTTGGGGATATTCAATTTAGACTTCCACCTTGCTCCTTATAAATAACCACTTTTTTGTTGTTTTAAACCCGTATTCCAATTGGGCAACCTGGTTACGCAAGGTTACAAGTTGAAGCAATTTTGGCCATTACACAGCAATAGATACTTCAATGCCAGTAACTCAAAAATCATTATTTCTGACACCCAACTAATTTATCTTGTTTTAGTTTTAAAAAATTAAGGCTAAATCTTTAATACTATCAATTTTTACCCTTAATAAGGGTGACTCACTAAGTTTTCTGGAATTTTCAATTTGTTTTTTGTTGCTTAATGTGGTAATTAGTGTCAAAATTAACCATTTACTCAGACAACTGTCTTTGGGTTGACAGGCAGTTCTTAAGAAACTAAACTTGCATTCTGGTATTATGTAATTAGGGTGACATGCCGTCTCTAAGACTAATCTCTATAATATCCGGTGGGTCTGTCAGTGGTGTCTGTCTACTGGTCCTGAACCGCGTCTATTTTCTCGGAGAACGATGGGTCCGCGCGTTCCTGAAACTTTGTGGGTGGGTTCCCCTTGACCTTCCGAAGCCGAGTTTGTCTGGTTAGTGTATCAAAGGTCTCGGGGGTCATTCAAGGTCAAAAGAGGTCAAATATACCGCCTCTATTTTCTCGGACCCGAGGATTGCACGTTCATGACGGGTGGGTGGGTGCCCCTTGACCGTCCAATCCGAGGTTGTATTGGGCTAGTGGATCAAGGTCATCAGGGTGATTCAAGGTCAAATTGAGGTCAAATGGGGTAACGTTGGGTGTATGGACATGAAACTTGAGGTTGGGTCTATTCTTATGCCGAAAATTTTGAAGGTCGTTACAAGGGTGCTAGGGGGGTCTTCAAGGTCAAATGAGGTTAAACGTTTGTTTCTCGGACCGTGGGTCGCACTTTTCGAACTTGTTTGGGGGGGGGGGGGTGGGAATGCCCCTGGACCATCAACATGGAAGGTTGGTATGGGATTGGTAGAAATCCAGTTCTCAGGAAATGTACATAATCACTCCACTATAATTCAATGGAGTAGGATTGTGGGTACTGAGGACATGAACTTAGGTAGAGGTGGGGGTATTTGGTTTAGAATAAGCCAAATGTCTCAAGGAAGGGTCTACACGACGAAGGTATCAAGCGAAGAGTCATTCAAGAGACAAGGGGAGGGGTCAATTGGGTAACTTGGTATTCCTAACGAAACTTGGTGGGCGGGGGCGATTGAGGATTCCAAAAATTTTCAAGGTCACGACAAGGTTTCCTGCTCAGGGGTCAGTCAGGTCAAGGCAACCCAACCCGAGGGTCTTCATCCCATGTTAATCGTAATCCAGGTGGAGGCGAAAACCCGGTGATCGCACACACGGACCGCCTAGTCCTATATAAAGCCGTGGTACTGTCTATTTAATACCAGTGGTCTGGCTGCCTGTCTGACCGTATCTATTTTCTCTCTCGGAAGGACCCAGGGTCGCACATTCCTGAACTTGGGTGTCCCTAGACCGTCTGAAGACCAAGTCTTTGATTGGTTATTAGTGGATTAAAGGTCATCGTGGGTCAATTCAAGGTCAAAGGAGTCAAGTGTGGTAACATTGGTGTATGGACATGACACTTGGTGGGGTCGCTTGTTGATGCCGAAAAGTTTAAAGGTCCCGACCAAGGTCATCAGGGGTGCATTCAGCCAGCGGATCGCAAACCCGCTGATCGCAAAACCCGGGGGCCTGCCTAGTACATATTAATTAGCTTGGGGACTTAAAATTATTAAAACGTCCCCACAAAGAAAAAACATCCCCATGAAGGCCTTAAAACGTCTCCATAAACATTATGTTACACACACACACAACAACCACAACAAAACAAGTTGGGCCATTCTTCTTTGGGGGCAGTACCCTGTAACAGAAATAATTAGTTGAATCTGTAAATGTGATTCAAATCAGTTTTTCAAAATAGAAATTTCACCAATGATCATGAACTTATTAATTTACTAATATCATTAACCAATAAATGTCTTATCAGCATTACCAAACAACTTACAGTAAAATAGTTTAATGAACTTTGATATGTGACTAAATAAATAAAGTGAACACTTGAACACATCGAGGTTTTTTCAACATTGTCACAAAATGTACCATGCTAGAATCTAAAGGTAAACAAGGCAATTTTTCTGAGGATACAAACCTCTATAAAATTACACTTTATTTGTTGTAGAAGACCTACCAAGAATGGTTGAGAGGATTATATGAAAAAAGTAAAAAAACAAAATTTAAAAAATACATCGGCCTTGGACGCGTGTGTCGCCTGCATCTTCTCGTTTGTGAATGATAGGGCCTCACATACCTTTGACCTTGTATTGACCTTTGACCTCATAAACAATGAGGGTTTGCATGTAAAGCTCCATAACCCAAATTCGGTTCCAATTGAACTTCACTTTTCAAATGAGGTCAATTTTACATTTTTCACCCTATTATTACACCTTGACCTCACGACCTTTGACACCTGTTATGTGACACCGTTGACCTTGGTATGTGACCTTTTACCTTCATCATCCATGAGGGGATCCCATGTTGCACCTATGACCAAGTTTGGTTCCAAAGGAACTTCAACTTTTCAAATGAGGTCAATTTTACAATTTTTCAACCATTTTACAACGTCACCTCAACATGACCTTTGACCTTGGCATGTGACCTTGACTTCATCCACAAATGGGGGATGCAAGGTGCAACCTGTGACCCAAGTTTGGTTTGAAATCCATCAAGTATGTGGAAAATTCAAGGCAAATGTTAACCCCCTTTTTTCACGACAACAGACTCAACAACAACAGACAAATCACACAACCGACAACAACGACATCAACCACAACAGACAACACAGACATCACAACAATCACACAACAGACATCAACAACAACAACAACAATGGACAAAGTGATCCCTATGTGTCCTCCCTGCCTACGGCAGACAACACAAAAGTAACCCAAAGTTTTTTGAATTGCCATACTTTTTTTGACGTAGCCTTATGGATAAGCAG
Source organism: Ophioderma brevispina (assembly GCA_023653785.1). Classification (NCBI taxonomy): domain Eukaryota; kingdom Metazoa; phylum Echinodermata; class Ophiuroidea; order Amphilepidida; family Ophiodermatidae; genus Ophioderma; species Ophioderma brevispina. Next base: position 19,370 of record JAMKCH010039751.1, read on the forward strand.
GCTTGCATTTTCTGTCGTGCACAAAAATAAAATACATAAATTCATCTTTTTGGGCCTTACCTAAAGAAGTTCTTTTCAGCTTATTCACGTTTCAGGTGTGATTTATATTGATAGAAAATAGAGATCAGAAAATGTCACTTTTTAAACATGTGATCCCAAATAAGATTTTATAGTTATAGAACTTAATAATATTAATAAACAGTAAAATATTGTTTGCAACTGTTTGCCTACCATATGGCCAATTTGAGTGATTTCCTGTGGAAAAATTTTTAAAAAATGCATTTCAGTTAGGTTTTGGACAACCTACTGGAAACAAACTTTTTTGTTGTCTTATCAAACCAGTGTAAGTGGAAGGATTAAAATAAAGAATCATACATACAAATCTGACATTTGCTGACAACATGTAACACCTTTTACAATGTATCCAACGTGCTCTCCATTTATTTCCGGCTGTCTTCTTGAATTGTCATCTGCTTTACTTACAAACGCCCAAGGCAATACTCATACTTTTGGCGGTGCTCAATGTGACACTATTCCTAACAGCTCCCCCCATTTGGCACCTGGTGGAGAGAAGCAAGCGAGGTAAAGTGCTTTGCCCAGTGCACAACACATTGGCCTCGCGGACTCGAACCCAAGGACCTTGGGTCATGAGTGGTCGTTGTAATCCACTTGACCACCTGTGACCTCCACACCTTTTGACATTTGACAAATTTTGTGGCTCCCCGTTGAACAGTTGAGCGACGCCCCTTCATGGTAAGAATTGGTATCGCAGTAGGTAAGCTGGCCATAACTCATCGGCAGATGTTAACAGAAGCATCTTCTTGAATTCCTTGTCTTATCAACTATGGGGTGCAACCCAAAGACAAACAGGGATGATTTCCAATTAAGATTACATCTGATATTGGCACAACACACTTGACAGTTATCTGCGATATACTTTCCATACTTTTTAATTAGAAAAAATACAGAAAATAGTAAACTTGCATTTTTCTCTTGGCAAGATTGCAGTAGGACATGACCTCAGACGACCTTTGACCTTGGTCCAGTACATTTGACATCATCACCCATATGAAGAAAAACCCCTATTCAAACTTTAACCCCACGTCGAGTTTGAATAGAACTTAAACTTTTCGAAGAAGACCTGAAAACAAAACCTAACCAACTAGAAACCCCATACATGCACACACATACATCCTTTGCGCACATTGCAAAATCCCCCTACTGATTTTCAAGCCAGGCGGATACTAACTGCACTATACTTGCCTGCAACTACTGTCAGAATGTGCACACGCTCCGTAAAACACCACTGTCGGTAGGAAATAATCTAAAACGAAGATTGCATTCCTTCCACTTGACAATTAATTAATGCAATCAATCTTAACTAACAACTAATATCGCCCTGCCCATGAAATGCACACCATTCACGAAAGCTTCCCTCTAGAAAAAATGCTGTGTGTTTTGCGTGATGACGGAACTATCAAATTGATAATTGTGTCATTGTTGTTTACTTTTGGTTCAATGTTCAGAGTAAAGGTTAACACACTTTCTTATCTGTTTCATAGCAAAACACCGATGCATCGAACATGCATATTATCAGATGTAATTATCAGATCTATCCAGTCGTTGCATCTGTAATCCTGGGAAGAACGTACTGGACTAATTTGATGTGACGTCAGTGGGTGATGTAAAGTAAATGGCCCTTAAAAGGCAAAAAAATGCCTACACGGTACAGCCCTGATGTGGAGTTTGGGCCACCCAGGGCCATACGCAGGGATTTATTTTTTTGGGGGGGTGCGGGACTTTGAAAAAGTGGACCTTTTTGAAAATGGTTTTTTTGCCTAAAAGTGGAAACCTAACCCCTAAAATGGTCCCTTTTTGGACTTTTGAGCATTTCATCACAAAAGTGGAACTTTCTGGCAAAATTTCCTAATTTTGGAACCTTTTTATCCAAAAATTCAGTAAAAAGTGGACCTTTTGCCCCATTTGTGGATTTGGGGGGTGCGGTCGCCACCCAAGTGTGGTGCCCAGATCAAAGAACGCAGAATAGCAAAAAAAAAAAAAAAAAAAATTGAGAAAAAAACTTGCACATACCACCAAATGAAGTTCAAATACACATGAAAGTGTATGCAAATATTAATATTAAAAAAAGAAAAAACCTAAAAAATTAAAAATTGGTTGATTTGGCATCCCATCCTGGGCCCCTCAAGATGGCAACCCAGGGCACCAGGATCCCCTTTGAGCGAGTCTTGACCCGCCCAATAGACATGTACCACTGCCTGTGGAAACCTTTGAAAGCAAAGGTGTTAATCTGTTGTATAAGAAAATATTAACATTTGCACATGTACCCACTGAAACTTCAGAATCAATGTGATGACAAAGAAGACATGGAAGAAGCAAGTGGAGCCTGTGCTGCTGCTGCTCTGCTGCTCATTTTCTAATCCTATGAGCTCACCAATAATTTGCATCATTTTTTTATCCAAATTGGAGCAATTTTAATTTGACCCCTGTACGACTGAAATGTACCCTTTTTATAATTGATTTTTGTTGCTGTTTTTAGCCTCTAACTCGGAAACTTTAGGCTGTACATATTACAAACTAATAACCTTTTCGAAATCCTGATTGTTTGACACCTAATATGGTATACTTTTTCAACATGATGATCATTTAAAAATTTGACCCCTGTACAATCTTTGTCCTTGGCCCCCTCTCTTAAGTCACCACTGTGTGCGGCACTAATAAAATCACGTTTCAGGGTTCCTGTCAGGCTGCTTACTATTTAAAATCACTCCAAAACCTTTTGTACTTGAGATGTGTTACCAATGTCTGGTAGCTCCAGGTCTAATTAGGGGTGACAATGTAACACGTCACGGCCGGGCTTTGCTACCAAAACGGCGAGGGTCAATGAGAACCAACATTATTGTGTCGCTTTGACGTATAGAGTCAATCACAGAGTCTTTGTTTATTTTCCATTGTTTTTTTATTAAATCAACAAAATTTTTGTAATTGTTTTAAATTGGAAGTTTTCTGCAGCCCCTCTCATTCTTCGTTAAATGAATGTTGTACGTGATACTAGAAGATGTGAATGCAGTGTTTTCTAGGAATCAAAACGGTTACACAATTACCAATCCGTTATCCATTTAAAGAGCATCTTAAAATCTTAATCATTTTAAAACACCAATTCTTTCAACTGAACATCAGTACTAGTGAATATAGCAGAAGTTAACTTAGAGCTACATTACAACAAAAAGAGTTTTGAATCATTTTAGCTTGTAATTTAAACAAATTACAAGCAGTGGCAGGGCTCCGGGTCTGCCAACCCGTTCTAGGTTCTAGTTTGATATTTTTGTAGTTTTTTCTTTTTATAATAATGTTGTTTTTGTGTGGGTCTCAATTCTTTTCTAACTGTTTGTTGTAGCAGGCCTCGACGGCCACAGCCGTTTATACTTGTATCTTTGTGTGCTCCGTGCTCTATGATGCCAAAGGCAGTGTTAATAGGTAGAGGTCGTGGACGGGGGGGATGACAGACCCTGGGACTGGTCTGGTTGTTAATGCATGGTAATCTGAACATAAGGAGTGATGTTGTGTTTATCATATCATAATGATGGTGTATTTGCATGATGTTGAGGGTGAAGTTGAACCTATGGAGTCTGTACATACCGTTAGTGCTGCTGTGAGGAAAAGACCCCGTTCTTCTTCTAATAGAGTGCTGAGCATGAGAGTTCTGAACAGCAGGGTATTAGTCAGGGTACAAGTCAACCTAGTACATTGGATAAATTATATGATGAAGTTAGATGTTATCGATAAGATTCAGATGAAGATGTCCAACATCAAAATGTTGGAGTGAAATTTCTTGGCAAACTGTTCAGAAAAAGTCTAAGAAAACTAGGGTCCATGAAGTTTTTTCCCAATGCTGGTTCAAGTAAGGGGGCTAGTGATTCTGATGAAGTGCCTGATGATGAGTCATTAAAGGGGTTTTCTTATAGATTATCAACTGAGGTATACTGAATCTCAACCTCAGAAAAGCTGTGATATTCTTCTGCTGATGTGTCATTGGCTTAAAAGGGCAAGTTAGCAGACCGATTATGCGAGAAAATCGAAAAATTGTAGAAATGCATTTTTTTAAACTTATTAAATCATTGGGAATACATTGTGATATAATTCAATATAATTGCTTTAAGTAGAAAAAAGGACACCAAATAGTGAAAAAAATGAAGTATTTGAGAAAGTTTTCATACAGTTCTCCCGTAAAAAGATATACAGCAATGGTGTCTCAAATTAACTAAACAGCTGATTGTGATACAAAGTCGACCAAGTAGTCCTAAGACGTCACATGTTGGAAGTTACCATGCCAAAATAGGGTCCGCCCCTTAAATACATTGATGTGACTGGATTGCTCGAGACATCAGCAGGATCCATCTGAAATCCCCAACTAATGACAAACAGGGAATTGAGCGCTACATGGTAACAGCATCTCGGCTGCCGGCCCGTTAGATAGATAGAGTTCCCCAGTAAGAATAAAAAATATAAAATGATCTTGTATTGAGAGTCAAACTGTACAGGTCATGCCGCACATATCATGCTTAAAAATCGGGATTTCAAAGAGAAAGGCTTTTTTGATATCAAGTCGGAATTTTGCTAAGCACGTATCTAAATTACGAATCAGATAAAGTACTGCCTTTGTCTGTAATATACGGATCAAGCCTACCCTTGAGGTTATGTTAGCACATCCATGGCAATAACAAAAAATATCAACATATGAATGTTGATGATTTTCATGTTCGGATGAGCAAAATCGCTGCTTGTCCCTTTAATCCCTTAGTCGTGGCTAGAGGTTAACAAAATTGCAGGGGGGGCGGTTAAATATATTCCACACGGTTTGCGAGGGGAAAAAATGTATGTAGAATGTTGTTCTCCAGACCAAGCTGGTAAATTGAAAGCTGCATCCACGGCTTGGAAGATGTCTATTGCTATGGAGTTTCCTAATCATGAAAAAAGTGTAAAAGGGGTGATATATGGGGCCTTTAGAGTGTTCTTGATGATATTCGGGAGGCTCTGTGCAAGTATAATGTCTCTAATGTTCAGCGTTTGAAGCGCGCGGGTAGATGGCAAGTTGGAAAAATTCCCTCTCTGTGTTATTACCTTTCTGTTTCAAAGAACCAGGGCATATGAGATTTCACGGGTGATCAAGGGTCCAAATTTTCAAATTTCAAAATTGCTTTAAAAAAAAACCAAAAAACAACCAAAAACAAAAAAAAAAAAAAACCAAAAAAAAACTAAAAAAAAATGTTAGAAACTATGTGCCTGCAGTAATCGCTGCTTCAATGTCAGAGACTGGGTCATGTGGATAAAAACTGTAAAAGGGTCTGAGATGTGTAAGTGTGGGATCTGCTCATAGTTTGATGATTGTGAAAAAAAGGAAAAGTCCTTGTTGTTGTCGTTGTGTGGCAGACAATTCAGACTGCCATGCTGGCTGTCCAAACTATCAGAGATGAGAAGAAGATTCAAAATACTGATAGGAAAACATATTTCATATTCAGGCGCTGTTAAATTGTTTAAAGAGATAGTGAGCTCAAGAGCCAGAAAATTGGGGATCGTAATAAGCAGGCTGGTTTTTGTTTCATCTGTTCGGGCACATAGTGAGAATTATAGTGGTTGGTGTTGCTGTGCTGTACTCCACTGTTAGGGTTCGCCAAGAGAGGACTCTGTTACAGCTTGGGTCTAAGAAGGATAAAGTTTACCTGCTGAGGCTGAAACAAATACTGAGAAGGAGATGTTCAAAACTGAGTATCCCATTTTTACTTTTCATAAGTAAGCGGTGTGCCTGTGTGGTTGCTATATTCATGAATATTTTTTCGACCGAAGGACTAGAATAAAAGTGATGATATTGCAATAAATTATTGCCCGTCGGTATGGATTAAATTTGGATGAGAATGTTTCGACTGAAGAAATTATTGCATTTTCAAAATCCTCTCAATGCTGTGGATCGTTAAATTTTTTGTTCTTTTATGACTTTTCTCCCATCTCAGTGGAATGTCAAGTTTTGGAGTGATCATGGCCAGGAAGGGAAATGAAAAAGTATGTATATGATATGGCGATTCTGGCCCTGATTAATCGGTCCAAGAAACGTGGTTGAAGCCTCATTTGAATTTAATAGGAGTGGGTATTGGTTGTATTGAGGGAGGATAGGGCATGACGAGATGGTGTTCATGGTGGTCTGGCCTTTTTTATTAAGAAGGGTATTGCCTATAGTGTTATTAATATTCCAGCCAAACAAGATGGTATTGGAGGTTCAGGTTGTAAAATCTGCCTTGAGATAGTTTTTGAATGGGGCGTTGTTAATTTTACAATCTTGTTTACATTTGCAAAGTAATTTTTTGGATGCACGTATTGGTAATTAGATGGTAAAGATTGTCGTTTGTGGGGATTAATGCTATAATCAATTATGGGCAGTATAAAAGTGATAAGGGAATAAGAGAATGGTAAGATTGTAGAGGATTTTATTGAGAGTTTTACTTTAGTAGTTCTTAATGATGGTCGGGGTACTCGAATGGATAGTTCGCTCTGGCAGTTTCGCATCTGGATTTACCTTGGTCTCTAATATTAGCTGTTCTGCTGTTAGTGGTGGGATGTTTATCAAGTGATAGGCCTGGGTAGTGATCACTTTCCAGTTTTATCAACATTTTATTATGTGTCTGGTATCCATAATTGTCCTAGACCTTACCAGAGATGGTCATTTAAAGATGCTGATTGGGTTAAGTTTCAGGATAATTGTACTAGTCTTTTTTCAGATGCCGAAGCCTTGAGCCTGATTCGGTGATGCATTTGGAATGCAGTTTTCGCGTAATATTCCTGGCGGATGATAATTCCTTTCGTCTCCCAGCCAGAATTTGCCTAATAAAAATCTGTTCCTTGTGGAATGAGAGCTGTAGGGGATTTTTTGTTGTTTTTTTGCTGTTTTGAAACGTAAGCAGGCTCAAAAACGTGCTATGAAATCTCGGGAAATGTGAAGTGTTCTGGCCTACAGAAAGCAAAAGCTTGTACTCAGCGTGTGTATTAGGCAAGCAAAAAAAGGATCATTGGGCAGAAGTTTGTGGTTCAATTAATAGAAATACCCCTAGCAGTGTAATCTGGAGGAAGGTTAAGAATATATCGGGTAATAGAACATTCAGAGAATATTCCAACTCTTAGTATCGTAAGTAAAGCTGTTATTTTAGATGAGGATAAGGCAGATCTTTTTGTGGAGACATTTTACGGTTCTCGTAATGAAATCGTTCGAAAGACCCGAGTTATCTCGTAATGTGGAAGCATAAAAAATCAGTGTAATAAAAATACATCGGTTAATACTAAGAATCCTACTGATGATGATTTCTCAATTGTCTGAAATTATTAGGCCAGTTTTTTTGTGAAAGGATTGACTCCTGGTAAAGATGGTATTACTTACGGTATGTTGAAACATCTTGATACTGTTGGAAGAGCTGCTTGCTTGATCTTATAAATAAGAGCTGGTCTGAGGGTATTTGTCCATCCTCTTGGAAGGAGGCGGTTCTTTGTCCATTTAAAGCCTGAAGATCATTCGGGACCCTTTCTTCGTATCGTCCAATCGCTCTTACTTCTGTGGTTTGCAAGATTATGAAGGTTGTAAATAATAGGCTTGTTTTGGTTCTTGAGAAAAATCATCCTTTTTGTCACCCCATCAAAGTGGTTTCCGTAGAGGGCACCGGATACTGATTCATCTTGTAGGCTTGAGTCTGCTATAACAAAAGGACCTGTAAAAGAAAAGACCTTGGTTTGTCTTTTAGATATAGAAAAGCTTACTATGATATGGTGTCGGAGGTTGATGGTGGTGATTATGAAAAAGGCTTGCATTTGGTATAGGAAAGAATTATAAACTGGGTTGGTAGTTGGGAATTAAAGAGAGGGGAGGAATTCAGTAAGGTGAATGGCTACTTTTCCAAACTCTGTTACAATGATCATGGGGTTCCCCAAGGGAGTGTTTTGAGCCCGACACTTTTTTTGATAATGGTAAATGATATGGGTAGGAAACTCGACATCATGGGGTATCTTTTCACAATATGCAGTGTGTTGTTCGTTGTGGAAGACTGCATAGTAAGGACTCCTTTTTGATCGGAAGCTCAAAAGGCTCTTGGACTCTGTCAGCGATTGGTGTAATGATGGGGTTTTTAAAAGTCTTCTCAGAAGTTGTTTTTGTATTTGTTTAGTAATGCCAAGCATAATGAGGTAAATTAAAGCTGTGGTGTATCAGAATTAAGCCGCAAGTGATTGTAAGTTTTAGGTTGAGCTTGATAGCAAGTTGACTTGCATAAGCATATTGATCTCATGTTAATAGATGGTAAATTAAAACTTAATTTGCTGCGGTTGTATTTCTGTGTGTGATTGGGGTTCTGATAGTAAAATTTGTAGTTTATACAAAGCCCTTATTCGCCCGTGATGGATATGAGGTGCGAGTCTATGATTAGGAGTCGGATGTGTGAAGAAAGAAGGAGAAAAGGTTTGGATTCTATCATATATGGCCCTTAAAATTGCAACAGGTGCTATTAGGGCACATCTCTGCTTCCCTTCAGGTGGAATGTGGCGATTTCCTACTTAAACATAGAAGAAATTTCTTGGGAAAGTTTCAAAAGCGAATCTTGATTCACATAAATTTCAAGCATGTTAAAACAATTTTGATGAAGTAAAAAGTTAAAAAAAAAAAAAAAAAAAAAAAGTCTTAAATACCATGAACTTTGGGATGAGATTCAGCAATAGTAATTATTATGGTTTCCATACTGTGCCCAGTTGTTTTCCTTTTGGCATCTTGAGGATTGGGCAAATTCCCATATCTTTGGAGATTTTTCTGATTGTCTTCAGTGCTCTTCACGCTTTGTCTTCAATTTACATGCACATAAGAGGAGTGTCATGTGAAATCCACATCTGTTTAATCTTAAGTGGTGTGTGGGGCGTTTTCCTTTATGGGTCCCAGTCACTGTGGGGTTCGTGCAATGAGGGGCAGATATAATTGCTAAAGATGCTGCATCTAGGGAATGTGTGAGATTGATATTTCCTGTTAAATTTGGCCTTCGAGATTTAAATCTTTAGTAAGGTCTGATATGCTTAGGACGATTGGCAGACAGATTTGGGAGGTCTGTATTCTCAAAATTCGGACATAAAGAGCATTAGACCTAATGTAACTATCTCATAGTAGTACTAATTGGGCGTAGAGATGAAGTAAGTAGATATTCACAGGCTGATATTGGGTAGGTAGTGCCCTTAATCATAATCTTTTTTTTTTTGGGAAGGCCCTAAATGGTTTTTGTGGTTTGGTCTGTTGGGTTCCCAGACAATAAATCATGTTTTTCTTTATTGTAGTAAATAGATGATAAGCAAAGGAAAGCCTTTTTGATAAAATTTGAGTTATGGTGCTGAGTCCATTTAATCAGTGTAGATTTAGTGAGGGAAAATCACCTTCCATGAGGCGGTTTGTCCAATTATTAGAGCCTGTGATATTAAAATTAATTACGTGTGGCAAGTCATGGGCCTTATGTCCAGGGTTTTCTGTTTAAGCTGTCCTCCAGTTTTGTTTTGTTTTGGCTCCTTTTTTATGTTGTCCTTTTTATTCGTTTGGATTTGTGTGTTTTCTTTTTTTCCTGTACTGTTGTGCACAAAAAACTCAGTTTGGTATAGGTCCAAGTCAACCCATTCAACCAAACAACCAACTAAAAAAGATCTTCAATGACGCTGTTTTGGTTCTGGTTAAGAGGAAAGAAAACTAAATCTAAGTAGAAGTTATATTATCTGAACGTATGCCTTGTTTCTTTTTGGATAGTTTTGAGATGATTGAAATCCTGATTTGTTTGGACATAATTGTCGGTATGTGTACAATCAAAAGCAATCTGTTCTTGTTGGACTTAACTCGTCTACTTACGTCACTATATATGAGATGAATTATTCACTCGGATTATCATAAACCATGCAGGGCTCGAGAACAAGTTCAACAGGCGTATTGAACTCGAAAAGGAACGCGTTCGTTTGTACTGTGAGGGTGATTGAGAAACGTGGAGTATGAGATTCAGGGTGGACGACAATAGGAAACCACTCATCATGCAGATCACGTTCAAAGAGGGAGCGAACGTATGAGGATAGCGTTCGTTTTATTAGGGGCGCACACTAATTGACTCTCCATAGGAATTCACGCATTTTTGTCGGGTTCCGGTTACACTACACAATCCCTGCAATATGGTACATTCGTGTTTGTATCAAAAGAATAAAGCGCCTTTTTGAAGGATTTTAGAAATTTTGCTTTGAATAGGGTGTTGACCATCACGTTTCACGTTTATTTTCACATTTAAAACGCAATAGCTGAATTTAACCACCGGAATCACTCATTATCTAGGAATTGACACACCGTGCACATCCGCGGCCGTCCGTTATCTTGGTTGAGATTTTTTTTATGTTAAACTGATTTTGTTTCTCCTGCATGCTAATGTTGGCCAGCAATTTCTATCGTCCATGGGGATCTCATGCGAGTTGTAGCTCCGTTATGAAGAAAAGAAAAGGACATTAGACTTGTCTAAAGCCTTGCACTTTTAGCGATGGCGTTCTTACATAAAACGTTGGATGAATAGTGGTGCGCCCCCTTATAACACCCAAAGTGACAAGAGTTTAAAAACTAGGTTTATTCGTGTAATTTCTAATATTGTTTAAGTAAACTGCCAAATTTGAATGCAATTGCTCTGGTAGTTTGCTTATTACAAGTGCTTAAAATCGTATCAGTTTGAAAATCTGCCGGAATTCGTTCCTGTAAGCAACAGCCTATCGGGTTTTCTGGGTGCAGCTCAAATGGGTGAATGAATTTATAAAAGAGATGATGAATAAATCGTCTTTACACGCTAATATCTGAAGAGTTTGCTGGTACCAAAATATACTGCTATTTTAAAAAGTATCATTTCATGAAAAAAGGGATATTTTAATAAATGACGTTGAGATTTGCGAAGTTTGCTGATATTGAGATTCTATGGAGATTACCCTCCTATCAGAAAACCATTAAAAAGAGAGGTCTCCAGTTTTGAAGGTCAAGCATGCGGAACACCTGACCAACGTTAACGTTAACGTATCTCTCACCTGATCAAGGTGTCTGCCTCCACGAGTGAGTGATCACCAGTATTGGAGCCATACACACATGGTTTGGGAATACGTGAGGATGGCAACTAAGCTCTTGCTGCTATCTATTCATGTGGCAGTAGAGGTTCCCAAAGTGAAATCGTCAGACTTTGTTCAATATGAATTAGCAGGGTTTCAGTGGTACTATTGATATTAGTGAATCCTGATGTCAACTTGACCGGATCTTTTGCCATGTGTCTGAACTTTCAGTGACGTCATCAATATCATATCTGTCGAAGATATCGCATCCTCATCATACCCGGATACAATCTTACGATGTTCGAACAAAGGTGTTGGCCAAATAAGAGCAGTGTACCATTGTTGACCCGTATGGATAACTCGAACAACTGCATGGCGTCTATATTAATGCCACAATATTGGAGGGATCTCCACCCGCTTGAGTCATACAGCCGGTGGTTAAGTCCATCCTGATGAATCACTTGGTGGTTCCCTGTCTAGATTCGTCAATGAATGGACAAAAGTACTCTGTCATCTGGGATTAGAAGAAGTCCATCGGAGGAGAAGAGTGATGTGATCTGCGGATAACAGAAAACTCTGATATGCTGTTCCAATGTTTGGTCCACGAACAGATTTCTGAATGACTGCCATGATGAGTCACCATGAAATCGCCAGATTTTAGAGCTTCCCACGTTTGTTGGTCAGTGCCACTTAAACATCTTGATTTGGGCTAGACCAAATTGGATACAAGTCGAGCAATATTTGTAGAGAGGATCAGGAGCAAAAGTAGGGTTTGAACTGCTCCCCAAGGGGAACCGAGAAACAATGCTCCCCCTCTCCTGTAAGTGCTGAATAAAGTAGACTCTCTACCGGCTTCAATAACTCCGGAGAATTATTTTGCCATCTGTGGAAGGTCTTGACCAAGCAAGCTTGATCTGGTCTGTGGAAGATTTACTTACTCTTCAAAGACTACCACCTATCTCTTGTATCATTATGAAGCGAGGTGTGGGAGTTAGTGAATCTTCAGTATTATGGGTATACAAAGTTTCTAGCTGCAAGTGCTTCAAAGGGAGGTCATAGCAGCCATGATAGTGGTTACATGGTAATCTAAACCCGCTGAAAAGTCGTCAGGAAAGATTGCATGATTGTCGATGGTGAGTGGTGAATAAAGACCAGCTTCAGTGTATGGATTCAAGAACTTTCCGATAGGCGAGAAGTGAGGCAAAACATGCAATGGACCTCACCATATCTCAAAGCCAGTTGAGTATTCCTGGTGGAAGATTGCAGTTTCATTGCATTTTCGTGCAAAGTCACGATCAAGTGTATGGTCAGTTTGTGATAAGGACCTACAACAAAAATGGATATCCCTGAGCAAGGCAAAGCACAGTAGGCCTATAGAGGGCAGTATATCAGGGGGAGGTTCCTGTAACAAATATGGTTTCAATGCTGGTCACTGTGTGGGATAGTCCGGAGAATTTAATCTGAACACTTATGGCTTGCAGTAAGTGGAAAAGTTAGATCGAAGGCTTTTGGCAGTAGGCCTCCTCGGAAAAGGGGTTTTCAGTACGCGAAAAGGTAGATCGAAGACATTGAGTTCTCCCATAAACTTACCCAATCTCTGTGTCCAATTGCTCCACCCTTACGTCTTCGATTGTATGATGTACTCATAAATTTAAATTATTGAAGTCTGATCAAACCAAGTTAAATAAAGTGGCGTAGTAAACTTACTTTGAAGTATTCAATCAAATTTAAGCACTCTAATTGTTACAAACATAATTACAAGATTTAACTAAAATATGAAACAGGTCCTCATCTAGAGCAGACTTTACTCGGGCATTAAACCAGCACGGTCAATTTTTTAGGGTCACCTGATATTGTGAAATCGTCTGTGGCCACTTTTAGTATCCCGCCTGTAAATTTTACCAACGCCAGCGCAGGTGAAGTCGCACTGAGTCTGTGATGAATGGGCGCCGTTAATTAGGTTATGGATTATTAAAATCGAACGGAATAACGGTTATAAGATCGGCAGTTTCACGTTTGGACAACATATAATTGAAAAATGGCGGCCAATTTTGAAATTCAAGATGGTAGTGATTAAACCAATAGATAGGCCTACAACCTAAGGAAATGCTTTTAATAAAATCCTGGTATAACAAACAGGGTATTGCCACCACCTTGCACTGTTTCTACGTTACTCAAAAGCCAAGATATGGGACAAATGGTACATCATGTAATTGAAAAAGCGACCCCATTTTGAAATTCAAGAGGGCGGCCAACACAAATTAGTGACAAGTAAGGTAACGCTTTTAAAAAAATGGAATCTCTGGTATCACACAAACATGGGTATTTGCCCCCATTTTACTATTCTAGGTGCTCATAAGCCGAGATTACATGACATAACATAGTTTGAAAATGGCGGCCATTTTGAAATTCAAGATGGCGGCCAGACCAAATCAGTTACAAGTAAGAAAATGCTTTCAATGAATACCTGGTATCACAACATGGGTTATTGTCACATTTTACTCAGCTAGTTGCTCATAGCTCGAGATAAAGGACAAAAAAACAAAATATTAATTGAAAAATAGCGGCCATTTTGAAAGTCGCCAAAAATGGCGACGGAAGGCGTGGTTGAAAAAAATGGACCCTACTTTTTTGAAATCAGCACCCCCAAAATTGACAAAGTTAGCCAATAAAATCAATTTTGGCACGAAAAATCCACGGGATTAATATCGACATATCAAAATATACAGTCCGTTCGGGACACTACACAACACGTAATGAATGGAGATCGAATCTTGGAATATTGCCGTTTTCTCCTTCCTGTGAATTATACAGTGCGGAAAAACGTACTTAGGGAAAATTCTACAAACGTTATCCTCCAATTTTAAACCTATCCTGCAAATTTCAAAATATTTCCCTCTCTGATAATCACTGATAGTGTCTTTATTGAGAATGTAATGCACAGTGACAGGAAAGCGGGGTCCAGAAAGATACTCTGAGCCAAGTTGTTTACGGCATTTAATGGACTGCACACATTCATGAAAATTACCCCCCCAAAAAATCTCGTGTGAAAAAGGGTTTTCCAAGAAAGGCATTTAAAAAATATCATTTCATTAAATGGTGTGCTGAGAGCACCAAGATCATTATGGAAAGGTGACTATGAATGTTAATAAGGACAAGGAATCTCCATATATATGTGCGTTGGTCTGGGCTATGCAAGGATATGCTTTGAAACTCGATAAGAAGCTGGCGTAGGTGCCATCCAGTCTATCCTGTAGCTCTTTCTTTCTGGTCAAGGTCTTAGATCCATATAAAGGATGCTCTCTACACAGCCTCTAAAGAATTTCAGCTTGGTTGAATTGGAGAGTTGTCAAAAGTGGTGTTTTTAATTTCAGGCATTCAACTTATCCTTTCGTGACAGGAAGTCTTTTTCTTGCTGTCAGCAACATAGGATCCTAGATACTTGAAGTCCTTGCACCCTTTGAGTTGGCTACCATCGTAGTGCGATAGGTTGATGATTTTTCCTCATTGACGGGACGGTTTTATATTCGTTCTTCTTGGCATTTAGATGTTAGCCTACTTTTCTCAGCATTCTCGAGTGCTGTTTTATATAAGATCTTGTGATCCTACAACAAATTTTATCTGATTCTGTAATTTCTATACTTGCGTATCACAAATTCCGACTTGATCTCAAAAAAAAATCCTTTTCCCGTTGAATATCCAGGATTTCAGCATATTGGTACACCATGCTCAATGCAGTTTGACCTCACACACAAACATTGTGAGCTTTTATTTATTCTGTAGGCCTACTGTGTAAACACAATCAGCTTTATGCTGCAGATTATTGAGATCCGCCACGTCCGCTGTATGTCTATTTGAGGGAGACGGTAGGCCTATGACAAATTTCCTCAAATTACTTACGCAACATGAGTTTCACGCGTTATTCCGTACGAGTTATCGTCTGAGCGCGGACTAGTTCTCCCTGCCGGACTATAGTTGCCTTCATCACACCGGATCAAACTGTATACCCTGAGGACACCTTGAGTAATAACCAAGAAATATTTTAGATATGGAACCAACCTTGGTGGGGAAAACAGAAACAAGATGGAAACGGAAATAGAGAAGACATTGCCTTCTCTTTTCTTCCTTTTCCATTCTTTTTCCTTTTTATGCTTCCCCCTTTCCCCCTCCACCTTTGTACCCTTCTTTTATTTAAATTTATTTGCTTTTCTTTTCCGCTCTTCACCAATCTTTTTCCTCCCTTTCTTTCATTGTTAATGTTGTGTTTCTTTACTTTTCCTGTCTGTTAGTTTTTCCCTTGTCCACGTTTCTATTATGGAACTGCAGCCATATTTATTTTCAGCTTCTTTGCAATATCATTTTGTAACTCTTTGTATGTTGTATGTTACATTCCCCTCTGGCATGCACATTCATTGAGCCCCGGATTTGCCAAAGTGGACCTTTTTATCAACATAAATTTTTTTTTTCGGCTCGCTCCGCTCACCAGTTCCCCCAAATTTAAGGAAGGAATGAGCCATCGGCGTTGACAAACAGTACAATAAGAGTAGTAATAACAGTACAATAAGAGTAGTAATTGACATATCTATTCAGATACCCACAACACTTACAACGTTACAACGTAAGCTTTGAGACAAGCGGAAAACTTCAACATGACAAAGCGGACCTTCAACATGAAGCGGACCTTTGTCATGCCCCCCCCCCCACCACCCGGCAACGACCCTGATTGATCACACCTTCCATTGTGTTCTTCTTAGCAGGCATCGTGTATTTTTATCCTTGATAAAGACAGTTTATCTGTTCGAAACGTCGGCTATTCTGGTCTTTTTACAGCGCATTAAGGTTTGTAATTTGTGCTCTGCAATTTCTTTGTAGTGCACTCTTGTGTGTTTTGTTTGTTTACTGTTTGTTTTGTGCTCTTTAATTCATTAAAGTGCACATTGTCTGTCCCCTGTAGCTCTAGCTGCTTCCAAGGATCTGCCTTGCTCTCTACAATTTCATATGTGTTACTGTTGTTTTAATTGTGCTCATTAGTTCATCAAAGTGCACCTTGTTGTCCGTCTTGTTTCCTGTTTCTCCTGTTTTCCCCCAAACAAGGCTGGTACATCCTACTAAATCTTTCTTTCTTAATATACTCAAGGTGTCTTCCTGTATCAGTTTGATCCCGGCGTATAGTGGTTTGGTATGTGAATGAAACCGAGGAATGAAACAGTTCCCGTAGGATTTTGTGCTAAACTGGTGACAACTTGTTCGTATTGTCTCATATGATCCAAAATGTATTATTTTACTGTGTGTGACATTTGCTTGGCTAATTACACACAGGCTGATTCAAAAAGAAGTTTACTCATTTTTGTTGTAGTTAAAAAATCTGTAACGAATTTATTGTAAACTAATATGTCATTAGAAAGAAGAGTTTTTGATTGTCTAAATTAAAAAAAGAATTTTTGAATTTGTCCATGCCAAACCCGAGTTATACTAATTTCAATAAAACCACCCATTTTCATCACTGCACACATCTGGTTAACTTGCATTTGTTTCTATAGACGCCAAATCAATAATGCGTGAACAAGAAAGCTTCCATTGGTTTGAAACTTTCATTGTCATAATGTAAGTTTTACTTGATTTCATACTCAAAATCCATCAATCAAGAGCAAATTTTAAACTCTGACAATTTTAATCTCGCGAGCCTCTAGCACTGTTTCCTCTTGGTAGACTTCTCTTTATAAGAAACACTTCATTGCATGCAGTTGTTGAAAAAACATAATCATGATAATTGCAGAAAGAGTTTTCGATGAAAAATATAGTTATATTGTTTGATGAATATAGAACGATGTACTTTATTATCGTTTGATTTATGCATGGTTCTTGAGTATGAGTGTAGTAGATAAACTTTCATTAATACAACAGTTGCAAACCAATGGATCTACTTTATTGATTTGGTGTGAATAGAAACTTATGCACGTTACCCAGATATGTACAGTCATGAAAATGTGTGATTTTATTCAAATGAGTACAACTTGAGTTTCGCATGTGAAAACTTAAAAATTCTATTGAAATTTAGACCTTCAGAAATTGCTCTTTTCATGTTTATATACTTTTACAAGAGAATTCCTTTTAGAATTTTTACTCAACAATGACAAAATGAGTAAACTTCTTTTTGAATCAGTCTGTAGCAAAATATAGCAAGGGTTTAACTTGTCTCATTGGGGATGACAAACATTTCCCTGGATGTTGCAATAGTGATATCACCAAATCAGTTAAAATACATTTTCTGTTTCAGTATGACAAGCGGAATCATTTGACACCACTTTCAAGAACATCGGAGCATTTACCCCCATTGTGACCTACCATCGTGGAGCTATACCGGTTTGACTAAAGGTTGAAACCTAGGCAAATATGTACTTTTTGTAATCCTTATAAGGAGACGAACGCGTTATATATATATATATATATAGTGTACAACAAAACACCAATTTGACTCAATTTTAGATTAAATACACACCGAACCACACTAGTAGTTCTGTACCTCGTCCGTTGGATTCACCATTACCTACTTAACAGTTCTCTTTCCTTTGCATTTAGATTTTCGGCTTCATTGGAAGCCTTAACAAATCGCTACCGGGACGGTATTTCACGTCCTTTGAGCGGGGTATTGGGATAAGTTTTCAACTAGCAATAATCGCGCCTCGGATAAACCTCATCGGCTACGATATCGCCTCTTTGCAAAGACAACGAAACGGTTGGTTGGTCGAACCCCATCTGCCTGACGAACAAGCAGGATTCGCCGTGGCCGGAGCATTGTCCACCAGATCGTAAAACTCACAAATGATATTGAGGAAAGCTTTGAAAAGCGCCGTAAGGCAGGCGTCATCTTGGTGGACCTTACTGCAGCGTACGACACCGTGTGGCACCAGAGCCTGACACTCAAGCTTCTCAGGACCATCCCGGATCGTCACCTTGTACAATTCATATGTAACATGCTTGCAAACCGTAGCTTTATTCTTAAGACCAGTTATGGGCAGAGTAGTCGTCTGCGTCGTCTGAGGAACGGAATACCACAAGGACCTGTACTGGCTCCTAAGCTGTTCAACTTGTATATCAGCGATTTACCTCAAACAACATCTAGCCAATATGGCTACGCCGACGATCTTGCCCTCCTCCACTCGGACAGCAACTGGACAGAAGTAGAAAGCACACTTACTACAGACATGGCCCTACTTGCAGCATATCTCAAGACCTGGAGAATGAAGCTGAGCGAAGCCAAGACCACCACTACTGCTTCAAACCTACAACACTCCAAAGATGCTCATCGCCAGCTTCAAATCAACCTCAATGGAGCACCTCTACCATACAATCCTACACCAACCTACTTGGGAGTGAAGCTTGACCGGCAGCTTACTTGCCGGCAGCACCTCGAGTCCGTATGCGCCAAGGTATCTTCGAGGAATAACCTCCTGTGCCGACTTGCTGGATCTTCATGGGGTGCCAGCCCAACGACCCTACGCACCACTGCCTTGGCTCTGGTCTACAGCACTGCTGAATATGCCGCCCCAGCATGGTGCAACAGCTCTCACACAAAGAAGCTGGACACGGTACTCAACGAGACCTTGAGAACCATAACTGGCTGCCTCCGCCCCACTCCATCTGAATTTCTACCAGTGCTTTCAGGCATTGCACCTGCAGCACTTCGGAGGGAGCACCACTCGCACAAACTAGTGAATAAGGCCCTGCTGGACAACAAGCACCTGCTGCATAACACTGTCAAAGAATCACACCAACTCGGTAGACAGAGACTTCGCTCTCGCCGACCTTTCTGCCGACATGCTGCCAAACTCTCCAGTACGTTCCCCATTCAACATCTTACGACATGGAATACTGCCTGGCAAGATATCCAAGACCAGATCAACTCTCTATTCCACTAAGACAGAACTACCACCTGGCAGCAAATCTCCCACGCAAGGATGGGTCACCTTAAACCGGCTTCGCACAGGAGTCGGTCGCTTCAATAGCACAAGGGGGGGGGGGGGGTGCACCGCGGGGCTGCGGCCATGGCCAGCCTGCAATGTGGTTCTCCATCACAGACTGGGAATCACATTCTCAATGAGTGGCCTACCGTTCGCCCGCCGGTGGACACAGATTCTCAAACCCCAACCAATCAACAGCAAGCTTGCTCAACCTTAAAACATATTTAGCTGCTGCCAATCAACGCAAAAAGAAGAAGACAGGAGCTCCAAACCCTCTTAGTGAATACTAGCAGAAACTCCTTTTGCTAGCCATTAGATGTCAATGTTTTTCACCTGATAATCGGAGAAAAGTTTCATTTTTTTCGAAAAACTCAAAGTTTAGATTTTTAACAAATTGTAGCCCCAAATGTGGTTATTTTCCAAATTTGGTCGATTTTTGGCCCCAAGTCCTGAAATTGGCACCAATCGCTGATTTTGCCGAAAATCTGTAATTTTTCTTCTGGCCCTATCGCTGGCACCAACAACTCCACCAGCCCACCCTCCCCACTCTTCTCTCTCTTGTGTTCCCCCGCCCTCCTGGTCCACTCTTCCAACACCCCAACCACAAACAAATAAGCCAATGCACCCCCGTAGCAGAACATTTCAATTTGCCAAACCATGGTGCTCAATAACATCAACATATCATGCATTGACAAACCTCCAAAAATGGACGTGACACCATGAGGAAAAGGGTACTACACAACCTAATGGCATGAACATAGAAACAGTAGAAAAGCGGGTTCCCTTTTTTCGTATACACATTCTGCTTTCCTCTGATTTAACTCCCCCTTTTTGCCTGTGCACTTTCTTTCTGTCTCTGTCGCTTTCCTGATAAGTACAGTATTTGATGTACTCGTGTTCTTTATGGCGATTGTTCAGACACGAAATCGATAATCCATAATTGTTTTGATCCTTCAACTAATATTGTGAAAATTCAGTTTCTTTGTTTAATAAAAGGTAGGGAAAAATGAGAAACGCGCAATTTTATTGATTTCAAGACAATGTCTGATTTTTTATAATTTAAATCATGCCGTATCTATGATTTTTACCAGGGTGAGTTCTGGCGTGCGTTGTTAAGTGTGATTTAGGTGTAGATACGACTTTGTGGCACTAAAAATCGGATACCTGTTGAGTGCAATAAGTAGATACGACCTTGTTGCACTCCCCAGGAAGAAAAAGTGATGGTTTTAAAATGTTGCAGCCTATACTTAATGCATTCAAAGGACAACATTTCTTTACCATATTTTTGTGTGATTTACTGTAGAAAATGGCACATTAATTATTATACATTTTTTATGACTGGGTAAAAAATTGGGCAATTTAGGAAAAAAATTGTTAAGTGAATTTATTTGTATGAATCTATCGGCACTATATAATGAATACCCATAACTAACTATAAAACAAAAAAACCTAAATAAAACGTACGCAGATGGTTTCATGGCCATTGGAATATTCTTTGCGAAAAAAAAATCCAGATTTATTCCGACAAATGTACACACCTTATACAGCAATCATGGAAGCTACCATGTTTTTTTCCTGTGGTCATAGTTACAACATGCCGCATGCACTACCGAACATAAGCCACGACAAATATATCACGTGACTTCAGCAAGTTTGCCACAAGCCTCATCATTGTGAACTTCGCTGAGCACACAAAGGATAGGAGCGAAGTTCGTTTAGAAATTTTTATTGCAATAAACTACACTTTTTAAAACCTAGTTATTTGAGAAAATGTGAAACGAGGGTTTGGGTGTTTTAGATATCATTTTGTGATTAACAAAGATTTTAGTTGGGCCTCTAAACACTAACATCCATGAATAAACGTGGACATTTTAAAAGGGGTCGCGTAATATTTATAGTGTTATCGCAGTCGCACTGTAACACTGATCTCTATACAATGGAATTGCTACACAACAGTAATTGTATTTACATTGAATGGGGCAACGGGCGGACATCTTGGCCTACCGAACACAATAGCATTCCAGAGACACCTGTTTAACACTTACGGACAAGGGATTTTTAACAGTTGGGCTAAAAATTACAGTAAAAACAAACCTAAAGAAAGTTGACTTCCTGGACGTTAACATGAACTTAAACACAGGTATACATAGACCTTTCAGAAAAAAAACCAAATATGACAAGCTAATGTACGTAAATTCAAAATTCAACTACATCCAAAATCAATCATAAAACACACCAGCTCAGTCGAAAGAGGAATTCGCACGGTCTTCATAGTTCAAACCAGGAAGTTTTTGATAGCTCATCTAAAATATACAACGAGGCGCTTTATTCGGTTTCAATGCATAGTCCATTTGGTATGATTTTATTTACTTTTATCCGCTTTCTCTAGGATAAACCGTTTTTTGAGACATCCTGGACACAAAAACAATGAAATTGTTCGTTTTAAAATGCAATTTGGAGATAGCGGCGGGATATAGCTAGAAATTACATGTTAAGTTTTGTATATTTTAAGAAAGCTCCTTCCTTTTATTATCAATTAGAAAGTGCTTGGATTTTCACAAATAATTGTGGGGGGATACTTAGAGATCAAAATATTATTACATTTAAGAGCATGAGGTTTTAACAGTGGAAAAATATATATATAGCAGCTTGGAAAACAATAAAATACATAGAAATAGCATAGGAAATTTCCATTTGCGAAGTTACATTTTCGACCGTAACTTTGAACGGAAGCTCCGATTGATGTCAACAAAAGTAATAGAAAGGGATTTTTGCGTTAAATTCATTCTAATTTTGATTTTCCGCCTTCAGAAGGGGTAATTCCACCTTAAGACGATTAGCGTTACACCAGTTTTAATATCCCTGACACAACCGTTCCAATTTTGAAATTTTAGATGATTTATCATCATTGTTTAAAATATCATAAACCTGTGAGTCATCAGCATAGATCATTCTGCTTATTCCATGAGCATCAATTATATTTTCCAAGGGTGATGAGTACATAGTGAAACCTAAAGGGCCAACAACAGAGCCTTGGGGTATACCCTCATCAAGAATATGAACCGGAGATTCGTTGCCATCTATAGTGCATTACAAAGGATTTGTCAAATATGACTTGACCCAATTTAAAGCAGATCCAATATGCCAAACTTATCAGAGAGACGTTGGAAGAAGATGCCATGGTTAATACTATTAAGGTGGTCCCATGTGTAGCAAGAGTTTCTAAGTTTATCTAAGAATCATCCTTTCTATTATGAATTTACCACTTACCAATTTCAAAACAACCAAACGAATTGTCCCTTCATTTTACTTCCACACCAGCTTTTCAGCTCTCGTATGTCAAAAATCACAAATACGGTTTTTCTATTTTGTTTACATTCTTAATTTTTTCTGGGTAACCTACCCCCAATATAAATACCTCCTATTTTCATTTTTTCCTGCAGATTATGAAAGCAGGTATACTCTTACATATTTCCTTGCTGCGGGTACCATAGAAATACCCATGCATAACTCAAGATATGGGCATCTTTTTCGTCCAACAAACTGATTTAACAACATTTTGAGAACAATGGGGCTGATTCATCCAAAAGAATCAAAATGGCCACCTGGCCTTTATCTGCAGCAAGTAGCAAATCATTAAAAACACGCAATAAAGCAGTCTCTGTGCTGTGGTTAGATCTACACGCACTTTGCATTTTACCATTTACATCGTTCTCAAGCAAATAGTTTTGAATCTGTGAAGTACATTCACGTTCAAAGTCTTGTCAAGAAAATTCACATTTGACAATTAGCAGTAAGTTTTTGAGTATTCTCAGTCTAAGCCGGTGTAGAAGTACCATGTCGGCGTTTACTCATAGTCCGGGAACATGGTGAACAATAGCGGCAATCCGATTCAGTTGACTCTTCACGCAACCATTAGTTTCACGTTTAATTCCGTTATCGTCTATTGAGACCCGGACTATGGCTCCTACAGGACTAATCGCTTTCAACACCGGGTTTCTTGATGAGTGGCGCAATTTGAGCAAGTTTTAAATCGTCAGGAAATTTACCGTTAACAGGTGATAAATTCACAATTGTAGTGAAGCTGGCGCAAATTTTGTCTGATTCTCTAGCCAGTGAGGGTCTTTATTGTTCTCTTATTATACAGACTAATACAAATACACTACATTACATTACACACAAGAAACGTCAAGAGTGGAAGAAATTATGTACTTAATAAATTTAAAACCAAATTAAAGAGGAGCGTATCAGCTCACCACTAGCATATTGAGAACATGCTTATTCTTTTGTGCATATGAAGACAAAATTTCATGAAGTGACTAGACGGTTCACAATTGTCATACTTATAAGTACATTTCATGCTCCTGGCACCTCATTTTTGTCCACAGTTCACCAGACACCTGACCCAGCTGACCGTGATGGCGTATCTGTTCGTATTACAGTGCCTCACAGGCCATCGTGTTGCAATTCCAGTACATTTACAGACAGAAAAATACTAAATTACAAACGAGGGGACGAGGCTATGGATCACAAAATGTTCCTTTAAAAATATTTTAACAATATTAGGAACCCAAATACCAACCAGCACAATTTAAAATACCACCTTGATGCTGACATGCTATACTGATGCATTACACCCTAAAACTCAGAGATACAAAAATAAAACCTCCCGGGACTGCAGTCATTGACCAACCAAAAAAGATTCAAAATTAAATCCCACCCGCCTATAGATTCAAACACATTTGATTTAAATCCATATCCAACAAGATCCAATATTTATGCAGCAGAAATCAATTTCAAATCGTGGAGCAATTTCATCAAGACATTTCTTGAGGAACTAAGAAGGGATTGGATTTTGTCCACAAGATGAAGGAGATTTCAATAATAATGCTCCGAACATCCTCCTCAGAAAGAGGTGTAAATCCAGAGAGAGATTCAGTGCATTGCAATGGCAGTGTGAATTGTCATATGCTTGTCTAAATTTGATTTCTTTGTGAAACATTCATCACATTCAGTGCATTGAAATGGTTTGTCAGCAGTGTGCTTTCTCATATGCGTGTATAAATTTGATTTCAGCTTGAAACATTTACCACATTCAGTGCATTTAAATGGTTTGTCACCAGTGTGAATTCTCACATGTTTGCCCAAATTTGATTTCTGTGTGAAACCTTTACCACATTCCGTACATTGAAATGGTTTGTCACCAGTGTGAAATCTCACATGTTGAGTTAAAATTGATCTCTTTGTGAAACACTTACCACATTCAATGCATTGAAATGGTTTGTCACCAGTGTGAATTCTCACATGTGTGCCCAAACTTGATTTCTGTGTGAAACATTTACCACATTCTGTGCATAGAAATGGTTTATCACCAGTGTGAATTTTTACATGTTTGGATAAATTTGATTTGTCTGTGAAACATTTACCACATTCTGTACACGGAAATGGTTTTTCGCCAGTGTGGATTCTCACATGTTGGGTTAGATATTTTTTATGTGTGAAACATTTACCACATTTAGTGCATTGAAATGGTTTATCACCAGTGTGAATTTTCACATGTTTGGATAAATTCGATTTGAGTGTGAAACATTTACCACATTCAGTGCATTGAAATGGTTTGTCACCAGTGTGAAGCTTCACATGTTTGGATAAATTCGATTTGTGTGTGAAACTTTCACCACATTCAATGCATTGAAATGGTTTGTCACAAGTGTGCTTTCTCATATGCGTGTCTAAATTTGATTTCTGCGTGAAACACTTACCACATTCAGTGCATTGAAATGGTTTATCACCAGTGTGAATTCTCACATGTTGGGTTAGATATGATTTCTGTGTGAAACATTTACCGCATTCAGTGCACTGAAATGGCTTATCACCAGAGTGAATCCTCATATGCATGTCTAAATTTGATTTCTGTGTGAAATATTTACCACATTCGGCGCATTGAAATTGTTTGTGACCTGTATGATTTTTCACATGTCGGGTTAAATGCGATTTGTGTGTGAAACATTCACCACATTCGGTGCATTGAAATGGTTTGTCACCAGTGTGAATTCTCACATGTTGGGATAAATATGATTGGTGTGTGAAACATTGACCACATTCAGTGCATTGAAATGGTTTGTCACCAGTGTGAATTCTCATATGCATGTCTAAATTTGATTTCTGCGTGAAACATTTACCACATTCTGTACACTGAAATGGTTTGTCACCAGTGTGAATTCTCACATGTTGGGTTAGATATGATTTCTGTGTGAAACACTTACCACATTCAGTGCATTTAAATGGTTTGTAACCAGTGTGAATTCTCACATGTTTGCCCAAATTTGATTTCTGTGAGAAACATTTACCACATTCAGTGCATTGAAATGGTTTATCACCAGTGTGAATTTTCACATGTTTGGATAAATTCGATTTGAGCGTGAAACATTTACCACATTCAGTGCATTGAAATGGTTTGTCACCAGTGTGAATTTTCACATGTTTGGATAAATTCGATTTGTGTGTAAAACATTTATTACATTCAGTGCATTGAAATGGTTTGTGACCAGTATGATTTTTCATATGTCGGGTTAAATTCGATTTCCTTGAGAAACATTTACCACATTCCGTGCATTGAAATGGTTTATTACTAGTGTGAATTCTCATATGTTCAGTTAAATGTGATTTCTTTTTGAAACATTGACCACAGTTATTGCACTGAAATGGTTCGCCACCGGTGTGAATTATCTCCTGGTGGTAACTACCCTGTTTTGATTGAAACAGTTTGTCATATTTCTGGGTAAAACATTTACCATACAATGGTTTACTACATGTATCAGTGTGAGTTCTTTTTCGATCAAACCGATGTGCTTGAAATGGTTTACCATTGATGCCCTTGTAGATCTTGCCAACCATCTGGTGCCTTCTGACATGTCTCTTAAATTTATCAAAAGAGTTATACATCCTTCGGCAATATTTACAGATGAAAGTGTATAAAAATCTTCTTTCCATTATTCTCGTGTGCTTACATATATATCCGGGGTCTGTGATTGGGAGAAAATATTACCATGTTAGCAGTGTGGAAATGACATGGGTTGATAACTATAAAAAAAATTGAAATGGACTCGATGTTGCTATAGTACAAGAAAATTAAATAAAGCAATGATGTGACCTCAAAATAATTGCAACAAAAACTATTTTGGTGTTGTTATACCTAGAAATGGTGAGAAAATAACATCAAAACTCTAGACGTACGAGTAGCGGAAAACATGTATTTGCAGGGTTAAGGTTTGTACAGGGGAAAATATAAAGTAGGTATAATTCTACTGAAATCTATACGAACATTTTGGCCATGTCCTAAGGATTAAAAAGGTATTGTTTGCCTATCTGTAGTTTAATAGTTATAGGGCAATAATGTTTCAAGGGCATCCTGGGGTAACATTTTCAGAATGCTCCGATTTCTTTTCAAAATGGTCCCAAATTCTTCATATAGTCCCAAATTCCCAAGGAATATAATACTTGTACTCATTTCACCATTTGGTCACGTAAGTAGAGGTCAAAATGTAACAATGGTCTGCATATCTATGGGGTCATTAATGCTTACCATTTAGTTTACATACTAAAATGTTAAATGCAGAGAAAATATGCATTTTCTGTTATAGGATATGATCATACAAACAATTTGAGACTAGTTTCGTCAAAATCGGAGCAGTCTGAAAGGATTACCCCAGGATGACCTTGAACCGTTATGAGCCTATATTCCTGAAAATGATGAACGTAGATATGGCAATCTATACATTTTTAATCCTCATGACCAGATGAATAAGTTGGTGTAGGTTTCAACCTCTTAGTTTTGACCCCAGTACAAAATTTACCCAATATTTTTTACATGATGTTTACCATTGAGATTGATCTTTTTTTACCATTTCAGTCATTTTTACCCCTATAACTCCAAAACCAATGGTCGTAGATGGTACAAACTATACATTTTTGGAATCCTTATGATTAAATGGATAATATGGCATACATTTCAACATGATTAGGGCATTTAAAAAGTTTGACCCCTGTGTAAACTTAAATTGGCCCCTATTGAAAAAGTGATACCACAATTTGAGAGTACTAACTACCTAGTATTGATGTACATGTAAAGGGTCCATACTAACTACGAAAGGTGTTTAAACCTTTTCTGGTAGTGGGGTTAAACGAATCCTTAAATAAGGCCCCTTTAATATTCTGCTCCTGGGTCATTCCATGCCAATTCAACAAATCGAGTACACCATCACCTCGTGGATTTCCTTCTTTTTTGGTGTATTGAAAGATATTCATGAGAAACAGAAATACTGAAAATTTGAGCTCTACCTCTTTTCGTGTTCACGCTACAGCAATTTTAATGAGGGGGTCACCTCAAAAACATGTACTGGTGTGAAATTCAATATTCAGAGGGCCATAAGTAAAGAACTACAACCCTCAGATCCTTAAAACTTGGCATTCTGGTTAACCTTTTGCTGCAGATTGCAAATATGTGAACAGAAAAAAATTACCTTGCCCCAATTTAAATTTGATGGGGTCAAAAATGGCTAAAAAACACTCGGACCATACTATGGGGGGGGGGGCATAAGTCAAAAAGTAAAAGTGATATAACTTCCAAATTTGCGTGGAGGTATAAGCTCTGATGTATGACAATAATAAAGCTTCACAACAAATCATTGATTAAGTGTGGGATTTAAAGGAGGGCAGGCCATCAATATTTTTCCTTGCGTATAAAGCTTCACAACAAATCATTGATTAAGTGTGGGATTTAAAGAAGGGCAGGCCATCAATATTTTTCCTTGCGTTATGCAGGTGCATTTGAATGTCCTTAATGTAACCAAATAAATTTAGGTAGACATTACAGAGTATGCACAGCAGCCGGCAACATCCCGCTGAGCTATCGTTATGAGTGTCATTGTTCAAATAAGAGTCTCTTCAACAGACTTTAGTAGGCGTCTGTGGAAATTTGATATTCGGGTTTAATTATAAAGTTTTAAAACAAAAATATGTGACCGGTTAGAAGTTTTTCTGTTGAACGGTTTCGGGTGGTATAAAAGGGACCATTTTAGACAAAAAAAATTTCTACACGGTCATCGATTTTTCTTGGGAAATGCGAAGTAAATGTCCGTGGTTTGAAATGGCAGCAGTGCGTGACCTGATGTTGGTGTAATCCATGCACAGCGGGAGTTTGCGGGCTGTTGTGCAGAGTATGTACAAGAATCTGTAGGCGATTTAATTAATTTACACGTAGTATACGTAGGCCAGCGCTTAATCATCGTCCATGCCGGAAGTTGTGACGGATTCGTACCACAAGCTGATTTAAACTTTGTTTAAAAAAACAGTGGTGACTACCACGATGAGATGAACGGGAAACATTTTGAAGAATGGCTGGAGAACAAGGTTTTCCCGAACATCCCAGAAAATTCAACAATAATAATGGATAACACCAGTTATAATAGCGTTAAAGCAGAAAAAATACCAAATATGAACAGTACGAAGGCAGATATGCAGTTGGCTTTCCCCCAAAATGTCAAATTTTCGACAAATGCAAAGAAAAGGATCTTAACAATCCTTTTCAAATACATAAGCCAACTGCAACTACAACAGCTAATTCTAAGGCCAACTTAATATAAGTGCCTGCAATTCGGCAGTGAAAATAGAAGCATTATCAGGTAACCTAATCTGGCGTTGATCACGCTGCCTTAAAGCAGCTGCAGCGGCCCTTTCCAAAACCTTAGACCCATCTGTATAAATAGCTCGATGTTGATATTTATGTCTAAGATCATCAAATTTAACTTGAAAAAAAAAGATCAGTTTACACCCTTCTTATATTGACATAAAGTTAGGTCAATATCAAGTTCGACATTTGTCCAAGGAGGACTAATAGGAAAATCAAATGAAGCAATGTTATCAGCATTTGGACACACCTGTGAAAAACCCTCTTTTATACGGATTACAAAAGATGGGATAGCATTAGGTTTACTAGTATAGAAGTTGGTAAATTTAGGCGAAAAGGTGCTCTCATGTGTTGGGATATCAGCATTACTTTTAAGTTTTAGAGCATATTGAAGAGCTAATTTTTCCCATCTTAGATGTAATGGAGGTTCATTAGCTTCGACATATAAGCTTTGCATAGGAGAGGTAGGAAAAGCACCCAAGCATAGTCGAAGACCTTGATTCTGAATAGGTTCAAGCTTTTTCAAATAGACTTACGAGCAGAACTTAAACAATGCAACCCATAAGCCAATTTGATCTGCAAGTGATCTATAAAGGGAAGCAAGAATGAGCGTTACACCAGTCCATATTTGAAACTACTTTTTAAAAAGATTCAGAGCTTTTGACATCTCTTCCGCAAACTCGTGGTACATTCTCCGATAAAGTGTTCAAAACGTCGTTTTTAGTGTCGTCACAGTTCACCCCCCTTGAACAGGTTAAAGCTGTTTTGCCTTTAAGAATGAATGTTATGAAGATTAAATTATACTTAGGAGTTAGTTTCAAATGATCCGACTAGATGTTGTAACGGAGAGAAAGTATCAAGCAATCAGGCTCAATATGCATTAATATGCTTTTCGCCATGTCGCCAGCCCAAATCCGTTCTTTAAAATGTGTCATGCTCGTTAAACAAGAGCGAATATCACAGATGGCAGTGGCATTTTTATCAGCCTCTATTATTGCCACTAATTGTTCAGTTTACAACATGATAATATTGATTTAAAGTTTCGCAAGAGTTCTCTGAGGGCATGTCGCCAATATTGCTGACAGATACGTTACGATATTCAAATGGATACAAAATTGCTAAAAATAACTGGAATACCTCTGTCCAATGATATGATAAATCGAGAAGATGTCAATGTATATTATAAGTTTGCATAAAAATCTGGTTTTAACGTAACAATTTCCAGCACTAGTAATGAAAGAAATTCCTCCGTACGTCATACCGCGCCAAGTACGTTACCTCCCTCCTGCCTACGCTGCTGCCAATATGGTGGACTAATAAAGTCGAATACCACACCTGCTTTAGTATGAGGTAATACCTGATAAGTATAGCGACTAAGTCGGTGAAGCACGGACTTTCATCAAGAACCGCAGGAACTTAGAAAAAGGCCCGACAGATACGTTTCGACAGATACGTTACTTAAGTGTTAACGTTAGGCAATATACTAAAAAAATCGGATATATTTGAAAGATCCACCCATGCCATGTTACGTGTTCTGAGAATATTAAAGTTTCCGATTTTCAATGATTTTTCATGATTCCTAATGTGATATTTCGTCATTTGGAGACCAACTTGAACACTTTACGGAGAATGCGCCAGTAGTCAATATGAGCTTTGAGGCTTTGCAGGTGGTAAAATTCCAATACTAGATAGGATTGCTACATGAATGTTTCAAAATTAATTGGATAGTGTTGGAGTTTAAGAAGTCTTTGCGAGGATACGTAGATACATCATTTTGGGGAAAGTTGATGTTAAAATAATCTATATAAGGGTGTTATACAGACGAAAAGGTGATTGATATATTGATACACAATTTTGGTACGTATGGGCGATTCCAGCGTCATGGACATTACACGAGGACCAATTTTTCTGCTTTTAGTGGATATTAGTTATTGGGGTTTGTTAATTGATTAGTGAGCGAGTAAAATTGACCCATTCATCTTTAATTTTTGTAGGGAAGCCATATGTAGGATAATGACGTAGCTGAGTGCATAATATAGATAATTGCGTGAGAGCACGAGTTTGTCCACTTGGGGTCCGAGGCCTAGAGCCCCAAATGGAACACAAACTCGTACTCACACCGCAATATATAAACATAAATCACGCAGCTCAGTCAAATATCCGTCTACACTTAGCGTACATCAGTTGAAATACAAGTAAATAATATGAATTATGGCTAAAATTAAGAAAATGTACCGTAGTAAAATAAATAACAAATTCACAACATTAAAACACCGGTGATCAACTGCCTTTTGCTCAATCACCTGGATCGATCAATTCGCAATTGTAGGGATTATTGTTTGTTGATGGTTAGCGTTAAATTTTAAAAGCCATGGGTGTGACCAGCTTATGAGGTCATTTCAGCTTGCATGCAGTATTCTTGCGGATCACATACACATAGGTGGACGACCAACACAAATATTGCTCTTAGGGGATTAGTATGAAGTGAATTTTCGCCAATTAAAGGTAGTGATCCATCTTTTCAAATGAGTAGCCTATACTAGTGTGGGCTTTACGACATGGATCCACGGGTTCATACTGTCACCCATGGGAGGAATGTATTGAATAGCACTACCCACAATTCCACATGGCCTATTAAGTTTGTTGGGAACAGAATTTTGTATTGTACCATAACCCAATGAATTCGGAAGCCTCAACAGAATAAAACTTCATGTTGAAGGATTGTGGTTGTCAGAAATACTGAATTCATCCTGTTTATTGTAAATAAGATAATGTACAGCACTGTCCATCACGCCCCATTATTATGCGGGTTATTGACAAAGCTACATGGCGTGCATGAGGGAATCCCTCAATTAAGAGGCTTGATCATGTTACGTAACTATTTCCAGTAATTTTTTTTTTTGAGTAGTGGAACTCCTGTCAAATGAAAGTAACAGTAAAAGTCAACAAAATATTCATGCTACTTTAATTTTCACACTTTTTTTTTTTTTTTTTTTTTTTTTTAAGTTTTTTATATCATGTATATTGAGTCAATCCCACAATGCACCAGTTTTAGGAAATGCCACCTCAATAGGGTATGTGATCCCACAAAAATCCTATTTCTTAACACATAAAAATTCCTGACTTTAATGTTCATTTTAGCCCACAAAGCATTAGTGGTCCGGAATTTGTTGGCATAATCATTGAAAGTCTTGTGGTTCTTGAACTTTGGAACAGTTTATCCCTTAGTACTGACATGTGTTCGTACAGTAAAGGATATGCAAATAATGCTTTATGGGATTGATTCAAAACACCCTCTGGTAATGAACAGAGTGATGACACATTGATGGGTTGCGGGTCTCTACGTTGGAGCAGTTGGGGTCGTTATGCCAAGTATGGCAGGCCAAATCCGTATACTTCGTTACACATTTTTTCGCGTAATTGTGTTCATTTTTTTTTTGGGGTCTTAGTAGTTAACAGAAAAACTTTGAAACTGTCATAATTTAGTATTTTTTTTTAATTTTTCTTTTTTGGTTTTTAAAACTTAGTTTATCGAGAAAAGCTATGAATATTGACTGAATTTTTTCATAATAAAACCCTGTTTCTTCGAGTTATAACCGAGTTACATTGATCATTTTGAACTGAGGGCAATTACAAGGTTCTCTAAATGGCATTTTGAGTTATTCATAGATTTTGAAATATATTTGCTAATCTTTAAAATGATATATATCTTTTAAGTTTTTAAAATGTAAATTTGTTAATTTTATATTATTTAGTTTTTATATTTCCTTTTTGGTTTGTTTGTTGTAAAACGTTTATAAATCACCAAAATGTCAGTTTGAACATGTAATTATAAAATCACAAAATATTGATTTCAAGGGCGAAGCCTAAACCCATTTTTCATATCCAAGTTTGATGTTGAAAACTTTTAATGGATCAAACTTTATTCAGTGACAAAATAGTTTGTTAATCAATAACTTAGTTTTTAAACACTGAGGTTTTTTTTACTTGAAAACTTAAGTT
The DNA here is from genome assembly GCA_023653785.1 of Ophioderma brevispina. Taxonomy (NCBI): domain Eukaryota; kingdom Metazoa; phylum Echinodermata; class Ophiuroidea; order Amphilepidida; family Ophiodermatidae; genus Ophioderma; species Ophioderma brevispina. Next base: position 52,157 of record JAMKCH010039751.1, read on the forward strand.
GATTGAAATGATTTTGAGGAAAACATGAGTTTTTCAACAGTCAATCATTTAGTCAGTTTTATCAATTGATAAACGTTTCGAAAAAAAAACAGATTATCGGACTATAAAATCTACGTTTACCCTACAGATACCCTATTTTTCAGGTGTTGATAAACTAGATTTTTGGTTAAGTTTTTTATTTTTTTTACAAAATGTTTTTCAAGTAAAAGGTAAGATTTCAATTCCCAATTGTAAAAGCCCGGTTTTCAATTTGATCAGAAAACTCACTTTATTCATCTCCATAGTTTTTCATGTGAATAATATATATTATATTATATATATATAGATATATATATACTATATTTATATATATATATTATAGATATATATTATTATATATATAGATGCATATAGATTTCGGTGAAACTGGGGGAATTGAAAAAGTCACTCAAGCACGCATTTCTACCACATTATGATAACTTGCAACAACCTTAACGTGCTTGATGGACATGGTGGTAAATCTGTTGTTATTTGATTACCATTGTTTTCAGAGCATTGTATTGTACGAATCATTCTCCGGTTTATAGAGGTGGTTGACATGTCGAAGGCAATAGACCAGCAATGTTTGTAAACATGTATAGGGCCTGGTATCTTGAAATATGTCAGGTGGAAGTCTTGGCACACAGCCTGAAGGATGGAAATGGATGGAGTACAGACTTTTTTATTGATAGATTTTAGTTTCATTAGACCTAAGCATAATTTTTTGGAGGGTGTGCAAACATTTGGTACAGTGCCATTTTTGAAAAAGTTTTTTACTTTTTTTGCAAAATGTTCAAAAATCACTAAAAACCCCCTTAAGTATTTCCGATAGAGACAACTATCTCTCGGTACTCGGTGTTTAAGCACGAAAAGTGAATGTTATATCACATTGCCACAAAAAATCCAATATGGCTGACCCTCCAAAGTCAAAATGCTTCGGAATCATTAATGATCTTAACTCCTCCCATTATACCTATTTTACGCTACGTGCATACATACTGAACACTAAAACGTGTTCTGCAGGGTTCAAAAATCTGTTGCAATTGATCACACTCTGCAAGTGTTACTGTAACACGCTAGAATGCATTTCAAAGGATCAGGACACGTCAAGTGGTTCTGCACATTTGCAGTTTAGGCTTGATGCAGTGTTGTGTATATGCATACTTAGGCTTTACACTATGAGAATACATTGTATTTGATCACTAGAAACCCTTACTGGGAATTTCTCTGTAATGGACATTTTCAAATCAAGATGGACAGACAATACAGCCGCCTTAAAAGAGTAAAAGCCTACATTATATGTAGTTACATCAAATAATTATTATTATAAAGGTGTCAATTAAGGTGTGGGATACGTATTTGACCATGGGACATCTTATCTGAATTTACTGGTTCTTTAAACATGCAAAAATGTTAAGATGGTGGGGCCCAGTGGTGCCTTTTTACCTTCTTTAAAAACCTATAAAATACGATACTATCTGTATGGTATTTGTTTAAACACCAAAATGAGTATTAAAAGTAAATTAAAGTATGAGATGGTGATGTCTTTGAGCATAATAACTCGTATCTGGTCTATTTGTTTTGACAACATGCTTAAAATTCAACATGGCAAATTAAATAAAAAAAATTATATTATGAATATATGACAATTTGTAGGTTTTAAAGATCTTAAAAGGCCGTCATATTGACTGCCATCTTGATCGGTAAACTTGTTAAAAAATTGAATGTTTTAGATATGAGTTCCTACGTATAGAGCGCAGATTTATGCCTCCATCACAAAAATACCTGACAGTTATGGTCAAATGAATGATTCGGGGCATTATTGGGTTTTAGGGTGGCATATTGGATTTGGTGGGTAATGTTGTGAGGTCAAATCACGTCAAAACCCGTCCAAAGATCCTCGTGCTTTTAAAAAACCTGGTTCTTTGCATAAAATAATGCCATTTGATGAATTTGAGAGGGAGGGATAGCGCCATATTGGATTTCTGGGAAAATGCAATGCACGAAATTTTTGCACACTCCAGAAATTATAGCTTAGGTCATCATCGACAAAAATCGATCAATAGAAAAAGTCTGTACTCCCCATTTCCCCCCTGTGCCCACAATTCATCCTGGACAATAGGTCGGGCCGGATGTTACACCTGGGCAATTGTATCTGAGTTTTAATACTAGGGCCATAACGATTGGAGGAATGGATTGGCAGGCAACAAACGAAAGTGACGTAGGAGGTAACTGGTCTATAGAAGACAGAGTGCACAAATTATCAGATTCTTTTGTTTCGCGTGCAAGTTATCTAGAATCTTTGTTTGGGTGGCCAGGTTATATAATTAAAAAAAAAAAAAAAAAAAAAAAAAAAATAAAAAAAAATTTTGTGCTCTCTGCCTCACATAAACCTTCTGGAGACTGAAGTCAGTAGGATATAATGCACAAAACCACAAGGACTCAACAATACACTGATGCACTAGAAGTGTATTAATAGATAGTCAATTGTCTTGTCACCTAATTATAGTTTATATTGTCAGGTCACACTTGACCAATACCTAAATAAAGTGGGAGTCTTGTATCCCTTTGAAGCAAAATCTGCGGTGATGGTGGGGAAGGAGATGGGGTGTGGGAAAGGAATATGGGGTGTTGTGGAGTTGGGAGGAGAGAAGGGAGTGTTGAGAAGGGGGAGAGGGGGGTGGGCGAAAGGGAGAGGAAGAAATATGGTTGTGGGAAGGGGGGATGGGTGAATTGGGAAGGGGAGGAAATGAGTGAATTGGGAAGGGGGGATGGGTGTTGGGAAAGGGTTAGATGGGGTTGGGGAAGGGGAGATAGAGGGTGGGGGAAGGGGAGGGTGTTGGAAAGGGAGAGAGATGGGTGTTGGGGAAGGGGGGAGTGTTTAGGAAAGGGGAGACATGGGTGTTGGGAAGGCAGGTGTTGGAGAAGGGAGAGAGAGGGTGTTGGGAGGGGCGATGGGTATTGGGAAGGGGACAATGGTTTGTGGGAGTGGAGATGGGTGGTTGAGAAGGGGATTTGGGTTTTGGGAAGGGGAATGTGGGTGTTGGAAGGGATGTGGGTGTTGGTGAAGGGGTTTGGGTGTGGCAGGGGTTGGGTGTGAAAGGGGGGTTGGGTGTTGGAAATGGGATTTGGGTGTTGGTAAGGGGAGATGGGGTTGGGAAGGGGAGATTGGGTGGTGTAGGGAGGGAAAATTGGGGGTTGGGAAGGGGGAGACGGGTGTTGGGAAGGTGGGTGATGGGCGTATTGGAAGGCATCAATGAACAGAGCAACATGTTGCACCCTGCATGCAAAAACTTGCGGATCTATGGTTTGAATGAGCATTCTTGGGTGATTTTTGACTGCCAAAGGTTCTTCTATATATAGAGAGGCAAAACGTTACGTAATCTTTAGAAAATCATCGTCTCGCATGTTTGCCGACCACAAAAACATTTAGAGTACCAACAATAGAAAAGCAATGGCTGCTCCGCTTTATTCCACATACTGTGGGTGCCGCTTTTGCATATACAATAATCGGTTAGTTATACAACTTGAGTAATGTGTTAGAGGTGGCCGGTGTAGTACTGTGCACCTGGCTCATTGTTGCTAGATACTCTTTTTCATAATGCAATGCGCACTTAGGTGAAAAGATGTAGTCATTGAGGTGGCGGGTTATTTAAATCAAGACAACTGACGTGTCATTTCATCGTTGGTGGCCATGGTTAGGACCAAAATTTAACCACCCAAATAGCACCCAACACCCAAAAAACAACAAAACATTAAAAAAAGCAAAAAACTTAAAAAAAAAAATGGCATTATGGAGAAACGGGAAAGACTTAAATTAAGTTTAGATATGAATGGCCCGGACATTATTCTTCACTTATCAGTTGAAAATAAGGTCTTGGAAATGAAATTCAATTTTTGGGATGCCCAGGACCACTTATGGCCAAAGTATGGTGTGCAGAGTAGAAGTCGACCGGAGTTGTAATTTCAAAATAACAAAGAAAAATTATACTTGTAGTCAAATTTTGCCTGGAGCAAAGAAATGGTAAAAATTGCCATTGGCACCGAAATTAGTAGAATAGCCCGTATGCGTAATAAAAGAAGGGATTTGTACTTAGATTGTGGATCAACCTGGGATCCCCGATCCTAAATTCGGCGGCAACACTTGAACGCGACAATTCTTGTCTGTGGCAATTATGAAAATAGCACAAATCGCCGAACATGATGCAGACTTGAGCGAAAACAACGGAACAGGATAGGATCAGCGTGGCCCTATGGCGCTCGTATTCTTGTGTGCGTTCATATTGGAATGACGATTTCAGCGGGCATTCAAACATCGGTATATACGTATACGATAATAATTATTCAAATATATAATTCCTTCTTATGCTATACATAGAAGAAGTTTTATGACATCTTATTTTGTTTAATAATTTTTCTTTTTTTAAATTTGTTATTATTCTAGTGGAAAATTTCAGGACTCGTGATCATTAGACCGTTAAATCTGTGAGTTCGAGTCCACTGTGGCAACGTGTTTGTGTCCCGGGCAAATCTAAAATTATCGAAATTGCCTCGTTGACGGCCAAGCGGAAATCGCGGGAGCTGCTTACCGGGGATATGATATACATCTAAGTGCTGATAGGTTTCTGCGCTTGTAAGGGATGCTTTTGAGCAGCCACCTAGATGAAGCGAAATGATTGTGACAATTTCTTAAAGGCGTGGCTAATCATAGCAAAAAAAGCTAACACCCACGGCATCCCTTACAAGCGTAACATCAGAAGCTGCCAAAGAGGCTCAAAGCCCAGTGCTTCACAACATTTGTCAGACCAGTACTGGAATATGCATCTGCTGCTCGGCCCCCCCCCATCATCAATCCAATATGGACAAGCTGGAAGCAGTTCAGAGGAGCGCGGGCTCGCTTCGTCGTGAAGACCATCACAGAACCAGTAGTGTGACCAACTGCTCTGTCAGCTCAACTGGCGTACTCTCCAACATCGTAGACATGTCT